>PVKZ01002257.1:0-246566 GCA_004027375.1 Macroglossus sobrinus
AACATGATGGAGCCAGGTTTGAACCCAGGCCCACTGGTCTCCAAGGCCCACTTCTGCTGCTTGAGCAGCCCCACCTCCCTGCCCTGCCCTGCCCACACCTCGAGGTTGCCAGTCTCCACATCCCTTTCCCCCACCCCCGCCAGCTGGCGAGAACAGCTCAGGTACTGGACTCCAGTGCCTCTGTGAAAGGGCTGCTTAGGAAATGTGTCCTTCCTCCCTTTTCTGACTCCTGTCCCCTCCCTCACTCATCTCACAGCCACACACATCTCTGAGGCCATTTCAGCCCCGGACCTCAGCCCAATGAGAAGGAACCCCGAAGGCCAGGCAGCTATATGAGTGTGTATGATATATCCCTGGACTCCCCCAGCCTAGCCTGTGGCTTCCGAGTACCAGGAGAGCTTGAGATTCCAATCCCCATCCCTGGCTCCAGTTCCCAAGTGATGCGACCCAGTGTCTAGATTCAGGGAACCATAAAATGTTTATTTGGAATAACCACCACCACTATTTACCCAGTTCTTATCCTGTGACAAGAGCTGTTGACAGTTATTGCATTAATCTTCACTGACAACCCTTCAAAATAGGTACCAGCAGGATCTCATTTTATAGATGAAGAAACTGAAGCTCAAAGCAGTTACTTGCTCACAGTCACACAGAGAGGAAGTAGTAGACTTGGAATTGATAAACGCAGATCTGCCCAACTTGCAGCCCGAGCTCTGAGCCTGAGAATTATGTCTGTCATTCTACCTGACATTGCTAAAAAGGCTCCTTAAGTTGGTCTGTTCTAGCCATGCCATTTTGTAGATGGGAAAACTGAGGCCCGGAAGGGAGAATGTCTTGTTCAGGGTAACATGACATGTTAACGGCAGGGCTTGGGACAGAAGCTAGATCTTCACCTTGGCCTTGCTTTCGATGAGCAGATCAGAGCAGCAGAGCAGGCCACGTGCACCTGGATGGGCAGTGAGTGGGAGGCAGGCAGGGAGGCAGGCAGGGAGGCAGGCAGGGAGGCAGGCAGGGAGGCAGGCAGGGAGGCAGGCGGAAGGCTCTGGTTCCAGGCAGAGGTAAATATTGACATGTCGGTGTTTACACTGTAACCCTACTCCTTCGGTGTTTACACTGTAACCCGACTCCTCCTGGCTTGCCTCCTGGCTTGCCTCCAAGCCTCCCCTTCCAAGGAGGCAAGGAACACATGGGGCAGAGGACGGGAGAGAGGAGGTGTCTGGGCCAGGGCTGATCCTTCTGCTCAGCAGGGCCTATGGTCAGGAAGTCAGGGACATCATCGCCAGACAGGGGGCCACTGGAGACTTGGGCCGGGGCCTGTGGGAAGGAAGCTGGGGGTCTACACTGAGAGTCACAGGCCTGGGTTCAAATCCTAGCTCTGCTAGTAACTGGACCCAAGATGAGTTGATGAATGGGAAGGAAAGGACCTTACTGTAAAGTGCTATGCAAAGGTGAAAGACCAAAAAAAAAAAAAAATCAATATTTCAGCCTGGCCAATGTCCAGCCCCAATCAGCAACCAAGACCTCTGGCCATTGCCGAAGCTTCATCCGCATTTCCTGGGACCCTTCCCAGGAAGGCAGAGTTTCTGCTAAATTGACTGGCAGCTTGGAACTGAAGCCAGCATCTTAAGAAAGCAGGGGCCGCTGCCTAGTCCCAGTCCCTAACTCCTTATGTAATTTTGGGGCCTCCACTTTCACAGTGCTGTCATGGGGTAAACCTACTTCCTGGTGTTGGTGTGAAGATCAAAGAAGTCACATTTAAGTGCCAGGCAAATGCTAGATGTTCAAGTCGTCCCTCAGTCTTCCCACCTGTAAAACGGGGAATTTGAATGAGATGGTTATGAATTCCCTTTCAACGCAAGCATTCTATAGTTTTAAGATCTGGCAGCCAGGCCTGCCTCCCTGTCTCTGGGCCCTGAAGTTAGACCCTCCCTCAGCTAATTTCCTGAATGTTCTCCAGAAACATCTCCCAGGACGCTCGTGGGGATGAGGGAGTAAGGCGTATCAGTAAGCCAAGACAGGCCTACGAATACCCAGTCACCCCACTCTCAGGGCTCCTGGGGAAAGGGCTGAACCCCCAGGCCTTAGATCCCCAGTGCCAACCTCTGACAGTGGAGATCAATCAGCACTGATTGTTCGTTAAACTTTGCCCTCCTGCCCCCCCGAAATGCCCATAACTCTTTGAAGGACAAGGGAGTCTGTCCTTATTTTAATCTCTCCAAAGCTTGGTTCCTAGGAAGCATCCACTAACTGTTGCCATAGGAAGTTCAAATGTCACCTCTTCTGGGAAGCCTTCTCTGATACACACCTATGTCCAAGTTGACCCTGGAACTGCATCCCTAGGTTGGTACTCACATTTTCTACCTCATTTCAGAGGCATTTGGGAACTTGGCCTTTCCCTTCCATTAGATTAAAGTTTCTTGAGGCCAGGAGCTCTGCTGGTTACATATATATATATATAAGAGGATGCAGGAAGGAAAGTCAATATCCACCGGGAAAGGGGCTCTGTGGGAACTCTGGGACCACAGACTCCTCCTCCCTTCACTGCCCATTCTGGGTGTGGTGTCCAGGCCACCACCATCATCTCTCCCAGAGCCACTCCAGCAGCCTCCTAACTGGTTCCCCAGCCTCTAGCCTCACCCTGCTCCCCATTCTCCACACAGCAGCCTGTATGATCATCTCAAAATGCAAATCTTCCACGTCACTCCCCTCACTCTGAAATCCTGAGCGGCTCTCCTCTGCCCTGAGGATGGAGTCCCAAATCTTGAACGTGACCTTCCCTGCACACGCCTGCCTCTGGCCACCTCCCAAGCCCTCCCAAGTCTTCTGAGCCTCCAGACAAATTAATTCCCAAACGCACCATGTTCTGTCCTGTCTTGCACACAACTGCTCCCTCTGCCTGGAATGTTCTTCCTAGTCCCATTCACTCTTTAGGCCACAGCTTTAACGTCACATCCTCAGGGAGCCTTTTCCAATCCCCAGGCCAGGCTCCCTTATCTGCTCCATGGCACCCTGCGAGTCTCCTTGGCAACAGCAAGTGCACTTGCAATTTCCTTCTCCATATCTGCCTGTCCGCTGGACTGGAAAAGAGACCTATTGGTCTCATTCGAACTGACCGCAGCCCCAAAGCTTTATATTGTGCCAGGCAGACTTGTTTGGTGAATGAATGAATGAATGAATGAATGAAGCACTTTGACTATGGCAAGGGTGTTTATCTAGTTAACTAAAAAGAAAAAACTGAGAGGAAACATAAAAATCATGACTGGCTGCTGATGGTTCCTCCCTCAAAGTGTGGACTTTAGCCAAGCTGGTTATATTGGCTAGTGCCTGGAACTTTCTTTCGAACCCACCCAAAGGCCTCCTTACCCCTCAAATCCACTGACAGGGCTTGGTCTCTCTAATTCTTTCTGGGAAACAATGTATTTAAAACAGAAGTTAACTCTTTAACAAAAGTTAACAATATGCCTGTTTACCAAAAATCACAGCAATGCAAGGAAATGTGAGTAACCCAGTTACCAGCACAGATGCTGGCTGCCCAAGGAAAGGCACTCCTATGCTCTGGGAACCCCACACAGACTGTCAGGAGCCATGGTGGCTAGCCTCCCATCTTCAAATCAAAGGTTCCTTTAAGTTCTTCACAGTCTGTGTTTTCTACCCTGTATCCATCCTAGGTTGTATCCTCATGATATCCCAAGAAGGGAGCGAATCTGCCCCACGTGGTAAGAAAGGAAGTGCCGAGAGAGGGAGTTGCTAATCTGAGGTCACACAACACGCAGCATTCAAACCTAGGTGCTGGACCCTGTCCTCAACTCAGCCACTTACAGTAAAGATGATTCCCACCCCTCAGCCGTGGCTTTAAGCTCAGTCATTAGTTTGGAATGTGAAGGAACATTCTCAAGGTGCCACAAACAGTAGACTGGGAACACTGGGCTGGGCTTCCTTCATCCCAACCTATCTGCCTGGTAATCCCCCAAATATCCAGGAGGTCTGTGGCTGCTCTGGCACTATCCATCCTGCTGTGTGACCCTGAGCAATCTCCTTTACCTCTCTGAGCCTGCTGCTGGGTGATATGAGGACAACTGAAGACAGAAGCTATAAAAGGCTTCCTCAGAACCCTCACCCCAAAGCTACACTGTGTGTGGGGGGGGTCCATTTGAGGCCCTTGGTACAATGCCTCCTCCTTGCCAAGGGGTTAGAGACCTGGGTGGAGAACAGGGGACAGTCAGGGAGATCCAGCCAGGACAACAGGAAACAGCACACACACTTTCCAAACGAGCCCCGTTAGGGATCGGAGGCCAGGGGAAACTTGGCTATGCCGAGGGGAGGGAATGCAGGATTTGTTTAAAACCCATAGAACAGGAGATGGAAGGAATAAAACACTTTAGCAGCCCTAAAACACCCCACCTCAGGAATGAGCACATGGACTAGTGTTTAGGGGAAACCAAAAAGATGGCCAGCCGTCAGCCATCGGCCATCAGCCTCCACCCCACCCACACGTGGTGGGTCAGCAATCAGTCCACAGTGCAGCTCCAACTCCTCAGCCAGGCTAAGCCTTTGACTGTCTGGCACCAGCAGAGTCCCTTGTCCACTTTCCTCCATCCTGGCTCTTTCATGCCCTGGTACCAGGCAAGCCCCATTCTGGCCTTTCCAAGAGCATTCCCTGTGCTCACACATCTGGTCCTCTGCCCACATAGCTCTCCCCACCTTGATGTTCTTTCTGAGTCAGATGCCACCTGCTCAGTGAAGCTTTCTCTCATCTCTCCAGCCAGGAGGGATCCCTGGCCTGGCCTGATATCTCTGCTCTCCCAAAGACATGCCACATAGCCTGAGGGTCCATGCAGACATCTGTGGACTGGTACAAGTTTCCTTAACACAGTGTTTATGACACTTTGTTCCTTCCAAGCACAGGGCTTGGTATATCCTAAGTCTTCTATAAACCTTTGTCGAATAAACAACAAACAAATGATTCTGTAAATATCACTGAATCCTTCTTCTTCTCTCCACGACCATGATAAACTTTAATCCTTCTTGCAGACTAACAGATATGTTAGATGTCAGGCAGAACTTCTCAACGTGAGCTTAAGGGTGAACAAAAAAAGGAAACAAAGCTGTATTTTGAGCAAAGCACTCTCAGGGGTTATCTTGCCGAATCCCCACATCATTCCTTCAAGATAAGACTTACTGTCTCATTTCACAGACAAGAAAACTGATACTCGGGGGTGAGGCTACAATTTGATAAAAGTTCCTGTCTGTTTGATATCAAAGCCTGGAGTCTTCTTGATAGATGAGGGGGTTTCTCAGGTTGTAAGGCTCTGAGAAGTGTCACCAAGGCAAGGTGGCCTCTCTTTGGTAGTTTTTAAGGAGAAAAAAAGTTCCCTTTCTGAGTAACAGGTCAGGGTGGGCTTGGAGGCAGAGTAAATAATAGGACCTCAAAGTCTCATCCCCTTTTTGGAGACCTTAAATCAAGTGCCAATCAATAGGGAGTGAGCTCCCTGTCACTGAAACTGCCCCAGCAGAGCATTCCAGGAGAGGGGTTCCTGACCAAAAAGGTAGGTTGGATCTCAGATGATCTCTAAGGACCTTTGAGTACGCAGTCGAGTCATAATTTCATTATTATTGGCTCTGGACAGGCAAGTGATGGTGAAAGTGGGGGCAGATACTTACTAGTGGGGTGAGGGAAGAGGAAAGGGGTGATAGAAGGGGACCCCAGCTCTGGGCAAAGTAGGGGTTGGGCCTGAGGAGTCACTGGGGGACTCTGTGTCTACAGGGGGGCCCATTCTGCCCCCACCTTGGCCCCCTCAGGCTTCACAGCATTGTCACAGAGAAGTGGTGATGGCTGTATCTCTGAGACCGGCAGCCACCATCACTGACACAGACCCTCCTCTGGCCCTGCATGATGACTTGTACCCAGTTAAGAGGGCACAGAGCAAGACTAGGAGAGAATCAGAGGGGCCTGTCCGCGGGGAAGGAAACACAAGAAAAGTAGGTGGCTTGGCCCCCATGATGGAGGAGTGGTCATCGGGCTCTAGAGAGATGGATAAAAAGTCTTGGCTTTCCTTCCAGAGACAAGCCCCCTCCTTAAAACAGCCCCCCAACAAGCCCAGCCTGGGGTTTCTCCCCTGGGGCTTCAGAAGTCCCCATGAAACCTCCCTCCCCAGCTCCCCCTTCTTGATGTCATTGCCTAGCCCTTCCTCTGAGAACTCATTGCTGAGAGATGCTGGGGAGACCAGATCGCTGGGCACATGGTCCTCAACTGTCCCCTGGTCTCTGACAGCGACCAACCTGGCTGCTCAGCCTCCTCCACTCTCCAGCCCCTTAGGCCACAGTGGGGTCGGTGCTCCCAGCCGAAACTCAGCCCCGGATCCACCTGGCGTCCCGAGCCGCTCAGGTCCGACTGCATCCAGCCGCTGCAGAACCACTCCTGACCCCCGCTCCGGACCCAGCCCGCACATCAGCGTCTCCAAGCTCAGACGGGTCCCGGGACTTTTGGACGCCCCAGACCACCAGTACCGCACCAACTGTCCCCAAACCGATTCGGCCACCTCGCGTTCTCCACATCCGGCCAGGTCCGGCTGCCCAGACCAAGCTCGGCGCGGCCGCCCCCTACGGAACCGAGCGCGGCGCCGTCGGGCGAGCCGAGCCATGCCCGCGCGCCCCCAGACTCCCCGCCTTCCGAGAGCTGCAGCCGGCGCCCAGCCCCCCGAGAGCCGGGCGGGACACGGGTCCCACCCCGGCGCCGCTGCCGGGGACTTGTCGAGGCTGGACGCGCGCGGCACTCACCATAGCTCACGCGCCCCGCTCCGTACGGCTCCCGGGCTCGGACCCCGCTTCTCCGGCTGCGCGGCTCCCCGTCCCCGGCGGCGCGCTCGGCTCCCCGCGGGCGAGCGCGGCTTCGGCGCCGAGTCCCGGGGGGGCGGGCCCGCCGAGGCGCCAATCGTGGGGCGCAGGGCCCAGGCTGGGCAGCCAATCACACCCGGAGGCCGGCCTTCCCCCGCACCCCTCTACCCCTCCACGGGCTTCTTAACCCTTAGCTCGCCGGGGCCAGAGCCCGGGTGGCTTGCGGACCCAGGAGCGCCGGCGGGGGCGGCGTCTCCGGCTTCGGGGTGTTAGGTCCAGACCTCGCGGAGACCCGCTTTGGGGGCCAGCGGAGCTTGGGGAGAGGCTCGGCTGTGTCGGGTGAGCAATGCCGGGAGCCTCAGCGACCTTTGTCTCCTGCTTGTCTCCTCCTGCTTGGCGCCTGCACGGGAGTGTGACCCAGGGCGCTGCAGCTGCATTTGTTTATGTGTGTGTGTGTGTGCGCGTGCGCGTGCGCGCGCGCGTGTATATGTGTGTGTAGGAGAGAAGGAAACAGAAAAAGCGAGGGAGGGATGGAACTTGCGAGCTTGTGTGTTTATGTGTAACGTGCAGACAGACTATATTTGGGGTTTGCTACTGGGTGCTTCCGTGAGTGTGTGTGTGTGTGTGTGTGTGTGCGCGCGCGCGCTCGTATAAGTGTGTGTAAGAGTGAGAGAGGGGCCCGAGAAGCGAGTAGGGAGGTAGCAGCCCCAAGGACAGACGGCTCACCATACCTGTGTGTTCGCATGTCCAGGAGAGAAACTCCACATGTATGTCAGTCGTGTAAGTGCGTGAGTGCAGGAGGAAGGCACAGAAAAAGGTGTGTGTGATATAGTTGTATGATGTGTGCTCTGTACATTTGGGGCCTGTTGTACATTCGTGTTGGTGTGGTGGAAAGACACTTTGTGTCCTTGTAAACAAGTAGAGACCAACTCCCTGCAGTGTGTGGTTCGTGTGTGCATGTGTAGGTGTGCACGCAGGAGAGGGGCGCGGCTGTGATTTGGTACACTGTGTTTGCAGCCCAGTGTGCAAGAAGGAGAGAGAAAAACATTGCGAGTGGTGACGGTGTGTGTGTTTTGTTTGTGGGACTTTGTGGTCATCTACATTTAAGTTGGGTTAGAAAGAGAAACTAATGTGTAGAAGGTGTGATGGGTGTGTGTGCTCAGGAGAGACGGAGACATCTTGGAGGAGGTGGGGTTTGGGCCTTGAAGGATGTATGAGTTAAGGAGGAAACACTTGGGAATCTTGCCTACCAACCAAAGGGTAAGAGAGAGTTGAATTGGCTGAAGACAAAGGTGGATTCTGGGAGAGAGGGCACCCATTGCCATGACGAGAGTAGGAGCAGCTGGCAGCCACCCCCACTCAGGAGCTGGCTCAGGGTGACTCTGGGTGAGCAGAGGCGAGGTCTAGTCACAGAATGCCAGGTTCCAGAAGGGATCATCTGCTCCTGGGCAGTGTTCACAGAAATCTGGAGGGCAGGGAAAGGGCTCTGTGGAAATAACTCTTCCCCTTCCATCCCCCAGCACTCTAAATTCTTCAGTGTGGAGGGAAGGACACAGGGAGGAGGGTCACTTGCCCAAGTTCACAAAGCCTGTTGAGTGCAGCACACAGGAAGTGTGGTGGAGAAGGGAGGGGAGGTGACCAGATCTTCTCTGGCCCAGACTCTCTCTATGCTGCGGGATGGGTAACTTATGCCATCAGCCGCCCAGGCCTGGGCTACTTTCAGATTCCTGATCACTCCTCGGGTATCTTCCTGGGAATCACAGCCTGAAGCCTGGAGGGACATTCTGAAATCCAGAGAGATGCAAAAAATACAACCCAGTTATCCTGGCTCTCCATCTGCCAGCAATGCAATTGTGGGGTATCCCCTTCTCCTCTCTGAGCCTCAGTTTTCTCCTCTGTAAAATGAGATTTGTAATTTCTGCCCACCCCCCTGTGCTAATGTGAAGATTTAATGCGTTAATGTACACGCAGGCCCTTGGGTAAGCTACAAAACAGACAAAATTCAAAAAAAGGCAAAACTAATCTTTGCTGTCCGAAGTCAGTCTCCTGTTACCTTTGAGGAGGGAATGACTGGAAACGGGGCACCAGGGGGCTTCAGGGGTGCTGGTAAGAGTGCTTCAGGATGGAGGGGCTGGGTACAGGGGTGTGCTTAGTTTGCGAAGGCTACTTGGGACCCGTGTGTGTTTTTTCCTATAGTTTATGCTCCAACAACATGTTGCGAAAAGAAAACGATAGGTCACATATCCTGACCACATTTTATTCACTCACACAAGGGGGCATTCCTGAACACTTATCAGCAAGGCAGGAACTGGGCTGACTGCTGGGGATACAGCAATGAACAAGAAGATATGATCTGGGCTCTGAAGAAAACAGAGAAGAGGGGCGTGGTTTTCTCCCTTCTGGAAGGGGTGTGTTGGCAGGGGGAGGAGCGATCCCCGGAATTGGCTACAGCGCCAGGACTGGAACCGAAGTCTTCCAGTGTTACCGGCTATCTTTTCCATGCCACCAGGCTGCCCCAGGAGAGCCAATCCCGGGTCTTATGCTGCTCAAGGGGAAAACAAGTGAGAAGGTTTACCACCAACTCTGACCCTAACCCCCAACGTCTTAGAGATCCTCAGAGCTCATCTCCTCTAAAAACAGCCTTCTGGTAACAATTCTATTCAGGAAATGTGATCCTCACCTCACTCCCTATCACAAGTGAAAAAATTAATGTTCAGAGAAAGTGACCTCTCTAAGAGGCACAGCTCATCCGTGGGGATTCACTCCTTTGCTGGCATCGTGCTGCTTCTGTTGGCAATGTGGGCTCACCGTGCTCTCTGACAGAGGCATGGTGGTTTCATGGCAAGAGAACAATCTCCCCTTGTCAGACTCTGTAGTTTGGGTGGTGAGAGGTGCCTTCTTCAAATGCCTGGGTCTCTGCACAGCCTTTGCTCAGTTGGCGTATCAGGGCTCAACTGGCAGAAAATACAACTTAAACTGGAAAGTCCAGGGGTAGAGCTAGCTTTAGGCATGGCTGCACTGAGAAGCTCAGATGATGTCAGGATTCAATGATACTCTCTTTGTTTCTCAAAACCGTTTCCTTCTCTGCTGGCCTCATTCTCCGGCAGGCTCTCTCCTCATGGTCACTAGATGGCTGCCAGCAGCACCAGCCATGCATCCGAGTCTCTCAGCAACTCCCACAGAAATAGAGACTCATTTTTCTCAACAGTTCCAACAATTTTTATTTCTCATGTTGCGTTTCATTGACTCTTATTGAGACATGGAGCTGTTCCTCAGCCCGTCACTATGGCCAAGGGTTCTGATTGGCCAAGACCCAGAGAGTGAGGGCCTCAGAGATATCTGACTTTGAGTCTAGGTGTGGTTTCTAGTCTTTCCAGCCTCAGGATTCTCCAGGGTCCAAGAAGAGTCCCAAGAATGTGTGGAGAGGCTTACATTTCACAGGCCTTCAATAAATGGCAAGGGTTAGTATTGGTATTCTTCCTCTGCTTTGCCTGTGTCATCATCTTTTACAGAATAGATGTTCAGTAATGTCTAGTATACAGTACGTGCCCAAAGAATCCTTAGTGGTTGAATGATATATATATATGTTTGGGACTGGTGCTATGTACCAAGTCAGATAGAGCCTGGTCAAACTGGGCATCCCACAGGCATACAGACGGAATGAAATGTCTTATAAGAGCTATTTGATTTTTAAATTTTGTCTCATCTTCCAAAACTGAACTGAAACTACAGTCTAGGGCACCCCGGGGGGATCTCCAAACTCTTCAGGAACAGAGTCCCTTCACACACACACACACACACACACACACACACACACACACACACACACACACACCAGCCTGTCTTAAAAGATATAGTCATAAAGGCACCAGAAGGCTGGTGGGGGAGGAGATAAGCAGAGCTTGTCAGACTCAATAAGACTATTTATTGACTCATCCAACCCTGCAGAGAGGTTGCCTGGGTGGGGCTAGGGACTGTGATGTCCCAGCCTGACCTCTTTCTACCAGCTACGCTGATTCAATTGGGCAATTTCAGTTTCTGTGAAGGATCGAGGTTCATTAAGTCCTGACCAATAACAGTTGCTTTTTATCAAGTACGTGCTGGGTCCCACATTGGCACTTTACATGACTTAAATATAGGATCAAGAGAATATATTTTTGGATACTCACATTATCTCTGCTTTTGCTTTACTTTTTCTACTGTTTTCTCCCTTTGCCCTGATTTCCATACTAATTTCAGAAGTAAAATAAATCTATTTACTTTCTGATTTCAAATGTAATTAATACATGCTCACTGTGAAATAATGTGAACAAGACAGAAATGAATACAGTGGAAAAAAGTCCCCATGATCCCACTTCGTATTAACCATTGCTAACTCTTGATGTGATTCTGCATTCAGCTGTATTAACAGGTGTGTATCTGTTTTGTGAGAAGAAAAAAACATTATTAACCTGTCCATAACTTCCCGTCTTCCCTGCCTTCTTGAGAAAGGAAACTTTGAAGTTTTAGCAGCTTCAGCATGGCTTTCTCCTGTGGATCTGGGTAATGGGTGGAGGGAGGGAGAGAAAAAGGGAGGAGAGAAAGGGCAGAGGTTGCTGGGCGGAAAAGATGGGAGAGGCTGGGGAAGAGGGCCAAGGAGGTAAGAGCCAGTGCGGGCTGAGCTTTGAAGGACTCAGAGCCCAGATCCGGAGGCTGCTGTGCTGTGTGCAGAGGGTAGGAGGAAAGATGAGAGAAAAAAAAAAAAAATAGAGGAAAAGGGATGTTAGGAAGTTTTACTGAGATTATAAAGGAAATCTGCTTTAACATTTTGAAAATAATAGAATAAATATTTAAATTGCTTTTTAATGTTTTTGTTGTTGTTAGGAGGAGGAACTAGTGTTTCTTTCCAATTCAATAGGGATCAGAGACTGGCCTCAAGGTGGTTCAGCTTTACCCAGATTACTTTTCTATAAACAACAACAAAAAAACGAGATTACATAATAATAACAACAACTACTAAAAATGTGTTGCCTACTTACTCTATGTCAGGCATCATACTGAGTACTCTTTCATATTAATTTATTTACGTCTATAGTAGACCAAGGGGCGTAGGTACTACTATTATCCCGTTTTACAAATGAGGAAGCTGAGGCTCAAAGAAGTGAAGCAACTTGCCCAAGATCACACAGCTAGCAAGTAGGAGAGCTGGGATAATATCTATTATTTTAATCTAGTATACGTGGTTGTTTTTGTTTTGTTTGTAAGCAGCTTCAAATCCGTTTCTACTTGTGATCAGGTAAGGGTATCCATAAACAAAAGTTAGGCATGCACTGTCACTGAACCCACCCCACAATTCCTTGTGGTAAGCATTGCCACTGTTTTTCACATCAAGAACCTGAAGCCAAGTGGGAAATGGTCACCAATCCAGGGTAATACCTGGATTGCAAATTGTGTCCTGGGATTTGAACTCAACTATGTTTTCTCTGAAGCGCCATATAGGACCTAGAGTTGTAGAAGTAAGAAACTTTCCAGTAAATCAGTCACAGAGAAGTGATATCTCCAGGCTCCGGCCCCCAGGAGGGTGTTGACCACCACAGGGATGCAGATGGGGAAACCGCCTGCTACTATGCCCTATTTGATCTAGGAGTTCTCTGAGGACATTTGCCTTTGTGTGGGATGTTTGCAGCTATCAACTGCTTTCTATAATCTGCTCTTTCCTGTAATCTGCTTGCTTGTTGAAAGACCACCAGGATATGTGGTCTTAAACTTTATAAACTGCCTCCTCTGGAAGCTCAGGGTTGATCTTCTCTAACCCTTCGTGGTAGAGTCAGTCGCCGGCTAATAAAGGTTCATAATTCTCTCTGATTCGGCTCTGTGGGTCCCTGTTCTCACCTGCTCCATAACAGAGTTATAGTGGGGATTCAGGTTGCATCTCAGTTACCCACAAATCCACAAACCCTGAAGACCAGACCTGAAAGAGATGTCAAAAGTTATCTGTTTTAGTCCCTCTTTCGATTTATGAATCTCCTCTGCACTTTCCCCCACGGGGGTCACCTGGCCCAAGTCTGAACACCTCTGCTTTTGCACCTACTACTTTTGAAGAGCTCAGAACTAGGGAAACATCACTGAGAAAGTAGGCCAGGCTACAGCAGTGAAGCAGAAAATTGCCCGAGAATTAGCTGGAATGAGCACAGGGAGAAGACAGAAGGGACAGGAATACAAAGAGTGAAAAATCATTTCCTCAAAGGTCTTCCCTCACAATAGTGGCTCTTTTATATGCGGCTCCTCTCAAGTGAGAAAATAAGGATGTGTTTTCTTAAGGGATCAAGACACCCTAGAACCAAATTAACTCTCACCCACTATAGAGTAATTTTGCCTTGGCTGCCAGGAAGCTCTTTGATAAATTATATATTCAACCTCAGTAACTAATTCAGTCCAGGTTCTTAATAGAGTTCTTCCTATCTATTTTTAATGGCTTTTGATCTCTCTATTCAAATCAATGTCTTACAATTTTTTTTTTAAGATTGAGCCCCTACCTCACTGCATTTTCGTACCTGGAGGAGATGTTGATTATAAACAAAAACGTTTTATAATGTGAATTTGTTGATTGACAGCTGGAGAGAGTTAGGTCATAGAGGAAGGAAGAAATGGGATAGGGTATGGGACCAGGCCAAAGTGGTGATGGGGGATCTGGTAGGAGGGAGAGGATGTCAAGACTAACTTGGCAACTGTGATAGGTCCCATGAGGAAGAGGTGCTTGGTGCTAGAGATAATCAACAAGGTAGGAAGATCAGGGTTGCTAAGGAGGGAGTAGCTGAGTGTCAAAGATGGAGTTGCATGGGGCAAGAGAGAAGGGAAGCGTGCTTTAGGCACTGGGAACAACCCATGCAAAGACCTAGACACCTAGACAGGGGAAGGGATTTCCACTGGCTGGAGTGCCTAGGGCAGTGAGGACAGAGGGTGAGTTTGGCTGGAGGGTGTTAGAGCCAGGCCTGGCCTTGGCACTCAGAGAAGCTGCTTTTATCCTGAGGCCTGAATATTCATGTTCTTAGGAGCTTTCCTGGGGAGCTGGCCTCAGGGGCAAGGCTGGGCCTGGCAGTCCCAGGCCAAGGGCTGTTCCTCACTCCTGGGCATCTGGACTGATGTAGCTATACTTTTTGGGCTGGGGATTCAGGTGAACGTAGAGAAAGGCATTAGGCCAGCTGCAGACCCAGGCTGCTCAGCTTCACTGACTCAAGTGGGAAGTTGCCAGGGGCTGGCTGCCCAGTCAGTCAGAGCCAAGGATGAAACCTTGGTGCTTCAGCCAGGCCAGTGGGTGGTCCAGGACCCCCCAAAAGAGACCCCATCTGACTATAGCTGGGGACCATGTATGTGCTTCCACTCTGGATTCAGACTCCTTGAGTGGATTCTGGCCTCAGCTGAGTAAGCCTGGGCGAGGCTCTTTACTTCCGAACTTCATCTCTAAAATGGGGGTGATAGTCACACACACTTCCTCCCCAAATGGGGTGTTTTGAAGATTAGATGAGTTAACAAATGCAAAAGATTTTGCATAAAGTCATTCTTTAGTAAAAGTGCATGCCCAGAACCCAGGTACTAGGAGAGAGGCCCTTGATGCAGCCACCCCTGTACCCCAACCCCCTGCCACATCTGAATCTGATTAAGATTTCTGCATCCGTGCCCCCACAGCCTCAGCCCCGCAAATTACTGCTAATTTAGCACCTCTCATCCTGTCTGGCCCAGTTCTGAGCCCAGCTCTGTAGCCCCAGAGACAAGGACTAGCCTGCGTTGGGCACTCAATAGGTGTCTATCAAATTGCACTGAAGGTCTCTTCTAAGGGGTGTGATCTGTTTAATGAGCACTTCCTCTCTGCATATACTATCTTGATGAGCCTTCCCATAACCCCTGTGTTCATAGATGAAGAGCCTGAGGGTCAGAGAGGCTAAGGGACTTGCCCCAGGTCACACAGCCTATAAGTGGCAATCCAGAATTGAAGCTCCTGCTGTTAACTGTGGCTTTATATGTCCTCAGTACAGCTCTTTCATTTAGAAGGCGAGTTTAGAGACTTCTGCTATGGCTGCAAATGGCTAGGGGACTTTGGGTGATGGGCACAGTCACTCAGAATCTCTGGGCCTCAGCCTCTTCATCTATAAAATGAAGGGGTTGGATCTGTGATTCTCAGCCTTGGCAGTCTACTCGAATCACCTGGGGAAATTTTAAAGTGTACTGGTGCCTGGGCCCCACCTCAGGTGAACTAAAGCCGAATCTCTGAGTCGGTTCTAAAGTTTATAAAGCTCCCGAGTGATCTGGCTGCATGGACAGGACTAAGAACACTGAACTAGCCCCTCACTAAGGCCCATTACAAGAAGTCGCTCAATGGGTGTGGGGAAAAGACTAGGGCTTCAGGTCCAAGAGGACCTGGGTTCTAATCCCAGGTCTACTCTTTCCTATGCACAAGCATTCTCACCTGATAGGTGAGAAAAGGAAGGCACACAGCTAGGAAGTGGCATTGTCTGGGCTGGAATCCAGCTCTGCCCTCAGGTCCTCAGGTCCCAGACAGGGGGAGGAGGAGGCCTGGTTCAGGCAGCACTAAGAACCTGTGGCTCCCCTAGCACCCTGGACCGTGAACCTGGGTGGGGCAGGGGCAGGTGGTGGGGCAGCATGAGATCACTCACACCTCAGCTACCTTCTTGCCTAGCACATGCCCAGGCACCTCCACTACCCACTGTGTCCCAAACCCTGGGCAGAGGGCAGGCCAGTGTGGACACGCCAAGCAGTCTGTATGTGACTGGTGTTGGCATCAGCTGCAAGAACACACTGGTCTGGAGGCTGATGCCAACTTCAGACCTTGTTTTAAACACCCACCCCATCACTCATGTGCCACGTGGTCTTAGCAGGTCACTGCATCTCTTTGAAACACTACAAAATGCATGTGAAAGTATAGCTTTCACCTGGAGTGCTCTCCCCGTGTCTCTCCCTCACAGGTCTCAGTGCAAATGTCACTTGTACAGGTAGGCCTCCCCTGGCCACCCTCCCTGTTTACTTATCCCCTGTCGCTGTACCCACTGTATTTCTTTCAATCTGTTTGTCAGAATTTATAATTCTGTCTCTTGTAGCTTGGTTATGTAGCTATTGTTTCTCTTCCCAGTTAGATGATAAAGCCCAAATATGTAGGGACCATGTCTTTTTTTGTTTCTTCATGTCTCTTAATCGAGGTGTAATTTATATGCCATGAAATCCACCCATTTTAAGTGTAAAATGGTTTTTAGTAACTTCACAGTTGCACTACCATCACCACAATCTAGTTTTAGAAATTTCACCAACCCCAAAAGATCCCTCAGTGAATCTCTGCTTTCGCCCTCATCCCCAGGCAATCACTGATCTTCTTTCTGTCTCTCTAGTTTTGCCTTTCCTGGAAATGTCACATAAACGGAATCGCACAATATGTGATATTCTGTGTCTGGCTTCTTTCTCTTAGCATAAAGTCTCGGAGCTTTATCCATGTTGCATGTATCAGCAGTTTGTTCCTTTTTACTGCTGATTAGTATTCGATGGAGTAGATATCCTACGTGTTATTTATTCATTCACCTTTTCAATGTTTCGATTGCTTCTTCCAGTTTTTGTTTTCACTAAGGTAGATACTTAGATGTCTATGAGTGGAATTGTTGGGGTTTTATGGTACGTATATGTTCAATTTTTTAAGAAACTGACAAACTGTTTTCCAAAGTGGCTACATCATTTTGCATTTCCACCAGCAATGTCTGAGGTGGCACAATGTCTTTTATTTACCAAAATGTCACCAGGATTTAGCCTGAATTTCTGGCACATAGTAAGTACTCAATAGAGTGAATGAGTAAACGAATGTTGGCTGAATTAGCATGTGGCTAAGCCCTCCTAGGAGCCTCATATTGTGCTAATCACAGTACTTGGTAGACAGAGTGAGGCATCCAGTAGCTGTCCTCCTTTGGGACTGACATAAAACCAGCAGCACACTTTATAGCCAGGCTGCACGGTGATATCCTCCCCAGAAGGACCTTTACTGAATGATGTCTTAATAGTACACCCTTGACAGTATGCTCTCCTGGGAGATAATAAAGGAATTAACTCCACACAGAGTGGAGCATCTCTGCATTATCTGTAAAAGACTACTAAAAAGATTGTCCAAAACATAGGTTCACGGAGAGGCACTTATGTGACAAATGCTTATTGTGCTTTAACACCAAGGTAAAGGGGATTTACCAGCTGAAATGACCTTTATTCTTTAATCGTGAGTCAGAGGTGATGCATCATGCGTCCCTTTTTGCCTTGCCTGAGAGGATGCTCAGAGCAGCATTCAGATGAACTCCTAGAAGGCAGGGCTTGGCCTCTGGTTCCCCAGGTCCTAGCACAGCTCCTGTCCTAGAGAGCTTTCTCAGCAAATGTTGGATGGGTGGAATGAAATGGAATTGCAGTAATTTCATAGACTCAGAATGTTTTTACGAAATACTTTCTAGTGCTCCATATATATTTTTAAACAGTCCATATGTGTGGATGCTGTAACTATTACTTGGTGATGTATAAATTATGACTGAAGAACAAATAAAGAAAATAGAGTTTCTGATTTTAAAACATTTACACCTGGAGGGAAAGATAAATCATACACAAAAATAGCTGTAAAGGAAATGAGAAGGTGATGAATGCCATATAAGAAGTATTAAGGGCTACAGGGGCCCGAGGCCCAGAGTTTGGTTGAGGGAGCAGAAGGGGCTGGGAGGTGAGTGGGGAGGTAAGACTGCTGGAGACAAATGCTCGTAAGGAGATAGGAAGGTCAGATCTGGGGAGACTTCCACCCTTGTAGGAGGTGCAAACTGGTGGAAGGAGCAGTTTGCTCAAGAATTCTCAGGGAAGTTGGTCTTAAAAACATGTATATCTCTTTTGATCTCAAAACTCTGCCTTTAGGAGTTTCCCTTACAGATATAATTAAAGATATGCACAAAAATATAGCTCCAAAAATATTCCCTCACAGAGTAGATTTTAATAAAAACTAATTCTGCCTATCATAATGATGCTGAAAAATTGTTGGCAGAATCTCCACAGTCATGAAAAATATATTGATGTAAGATGTTTATTGAAATGGAAAAAATATTCATGATTTATGATTGGATTAAGCAAAAGGAAGGTATGTGCTCTACAATTCAACAATTCTATCTTGAGTGTTTATCTTAGAGAAATTCATGTTCCCATACACAAGAAGACTTGTACCAGAATGTTCTGTAGCATGGTTTGCAAAAGCGATTATCAGTGGAACAGGCAAAGAAACTTCCATGGAATCGTGAATTGGAACATGGATGAACAGACTTGGGGGACATGCATCCCATGAACACATCTCTGGAACATAATGGCAAACCCAAAAGCAAGTCGCAGAAGGATGTGTGCAGAATTCTGCAATTCATCTGAAGTTTAACCATATCCAAAGCATGAATGAGAATGACAAACCCCAAATTTGTGGAGAGATTGACCTTGGTGGTCAGAGGTGGGGTGGTCTGTGCACAGAAGGGATTGCAAAGGAGCACCCGGGGGCTTCAACCACACTTGTTGGGTTTATTTATTTATTTTTTTAAAAGAGCTGGAGTAAACATGCTAAAAATGTTAAGGTTTGTCAAAACTTTGTGGTATGAGTGTATATTATAGTAGTATTTATAATTTTGTTTTTATTATATTTATATACTTTGCTTACAATATTTCATTTGAAAAAAACTTTTATTACATTTTGTTAATATAAACATACGCATGTATGGGGAAAACTGAAATTTAAAGAGTATATTATCTTTGTAGTAAATATGAGTTAATCGTGATCATTTCTATGGGACAAGATTACTGACTATTTTTATTTTCCTGTATCTGATTTTCCTATGATGAATATGTATTACCAGTGCAATGTTTTAAAACCTTAAAAACAGCAAAAGGGGCTTAAAAACTCCAGGAAGGACGTTCTGGGAAGAAACAACAATCGGATCAAAGGCAGAGCGTGGAGAAGTTTCTAGCACATTTGAGTCCTGGATAGTGGAGTGAAGGGAAGCAGAACCTGGAAAGGGGAGCTGGCTGCATAATGCTCAGGACTTGGGTACCAGGCCAAGGAAGCTCCAACTTGACCTTGAAGGTCATGGGGCCTCAAACTGGGTCTCTGGCCTCTCAGGAGCCTCAGATGTGTTCCCAGTAATTTGGCGTCACTAGAATTTTTATAATTTGGGACTTTCATTTCAATAATAACCTAAAACCATGAGTCTGAGCATATTCTGTCTCCTGTGAATGACCCGGGCCTCATAACCCAGAACCGCCAACCCTGTTTTAGTGCCCATGTTGGTTTGTTCTTGGGGTCAGATTGGCGCCAGCTGCCCCACTTTAATTGTCTCGGGTCGATGGGAAAAAAAAGAAGCAGGCCTCAGCTTGGCTGGTTCATTTTTCCAGTGCCATGAGCTCAGCTCTTGGGCCTGGGAGAATTCCAAAGGCCTAGGAGATGTTTTGGAACTAAAAAAAAAAAAAAAAAATTCTGTGACTCTAATGTACTGACAACCAAAACAACATGCGCTCAAATTCTGTTGACTGATATAATTTCAATTGTAGAATTATAAAAATAAATTCCTTTTTATTGAAAAATTATATTTGATGTGGAGTGTAGGTACATTTTAATATGTTTGACAAGGGGTGAGGTGGCCTCCCCCAAGGTAAAATGCTAGGGCCTATGAAGTTCCTTAAAACAGAGGGGAGGACATGCCCACAGCAAAGGAAGCCGGTGACAAGCCTGCGAGCTCACCATATGAGAGGTTCCCCCTGGTCCAAACGGAAAAGAAGTGGGTAAATTGAGTCAGCCGGCACAGCAGTGTAAGAGCTCCAAGGAAAAACAGCAACAACAAAAAACAAACAAGAAACAACACACCGGCTCAGCCAGTAGATCCCTCATAATTAATTGCAAGAGGTTATTTTTATTCTGAAAAATGACATCATCCAGCACGTGAAATGAATGGTGTGTCATCTGAATGTCATTGGGTTTGCAGTTTGTATTTCATCTGGAACTTGGTTTTGTGGTTGTACAGGAGCCCAAGGAATCTGTCCCTCTCTTTATATTTTTAGGAAGAATATAATAAAAACAATTTAAATCAATACTGTCTGGCTGGGATGGTCGACTTCCTTTTGGAAAGCCTGTTGCTTAAGTTTGGGGAACACTGCTAGGGGCACAGGGACCTGCCAGAGGGCTTGGAGAGTGGGTGAGCCAGTGGGAGCGCAGTTTCAGGGAGACGAGTTGGGCAGCATGTTCTGGGGAACAGCAACAGGTAGAGCAGAGCGGGCACGAGGCTTGAACTCTGGAGGGCAGGGGTGAAGGTCTTCTTCTGAGCCCCCATAGTACCAAGGGGGTACCTAGGATGCCACAGGAGCTTGTGGGAGACTGATCACCACCCTGCAATTTCCTGTTAGTGGAGCGTCCCAGATCTCCAGGCTGAAGGCAGAAGAGGGATCTATCCTGGTCCCAGTGGGTTCAGGCCTCACTGCATGTTGGCTGGGTAACAGAGGTCAGGGGGTCAGGAGGAAGAAGATGCCTCTCATTTCTTCATCCTTCATACCCAACCCACCAGCAAATCATCATTTTGTTCTACCTCCAAAGCATATACACAGCCCAGCCCCTCCACTCCCAGTCTCCGCCATTTTTTACCTGGACTGTATCAGTGGTGTCCTCACCAGTCTCCCAGTATTTAGAGTGCAAATACAAAACTTTAGTGGCTTCTTGCCGAGCTCAGGATTAAATCCAGACTCTTCATGGTAGCCTTCGAAGGCCTGAGTGATCTATCTCTACCCAGCTCTGCTGCCCCCTCTCTTCTCCTCTTCGCTTTGCTCACTTAGCCTCAGCCACATTCTGGATACTTGGGATGCTTGTCCTCTAGGCCTGAGCAGGGTGGCTTCTTCTTATCTGTTAAGTTTCATCACAGATGTCACCCCTTCCTCCTACCCCATTCCCCTGGATAAAACAGCAACTGCCACCACTGCCCCTCCCCCTCACCTATGACTCCTCTTCAAGTCTTCATAGCACTCTCCACTTCTTGAACTTGTCTTGTCAGTGTATTTATTACTCCTTTAATATCTAAATCGATAGTAGGTCTCAAGCCCCCATGAGAGCAGAGCCACCTCTATCATGTTCACTGCTGAATCTCCAGCACCTAGTACAGGCCTGGCACATAGTAGGTGCTCAGTAAAAGTTTATCGAGTGAACCGTGAGATAACATTTGCACCCACTAGAATGGCTATCATTAAAAAGGTGAAGATGTGGAGAAACGAGAACTTTTCTACATTGCTAGTGGGAGTATAAAATGGTGCAGGCACTTTGTGTTTGTCAGTTCCTCAAAAGATTAAACATAGAGTTACCTTATGACCCAGCAACTCCACTCCTAGATCTGCATGCAAGAGAAATGGAAACATATGCCCACGCAAAAGCTTGTTGATGAATGTTCATAACAGCGCTATTCATAATTGCCAAAAAGTGGAAACAACCCAAATGTCTCCCAGCTGACAAATATATAAATAAAATGTGGTCTATCATTACAGTGCGATTATTCAGCAACAAAAATGAAGTAATGATACATACCAGGACGCAGACAAACCTCAAAAACATATACTAAGTAAAAGAAGCCAGACACAAAAGGCCACATACTGTATAATTTTATTTATATAAAACATTCAGAAGAGACAAATATGTAGAGACAGAAAGTGGATTAGTGGTTTCCAGGAGCTGGAGGGAGGGGGAGTGGGGAGTAACTTCTAATGAGGAAATGTTCTAGAATTTGACTATCATGAAATTTTGTGACTATACTAAAAACTACTGAACTGTGTTCTTTAAAAAGTGAATTTTATGATATGTGAATTACACCTCAATTAGAAAAACATGTACATGGATGTTCATAGCAGCATTATTCATAGTAGCAAAAAAAAAAGTAGAAAAATAACAAATGTTCATCAGCTGATAATAGAAAAGACAAAGTGTGATTTATCTATACAAGGGAATATTATTCAGCAATAAAAAGGACGTGAGTACTGATACATGCTACAACTAGGATGAATCCTGAACGCATAACTAAGTGAAAGAAGCCAGTCAGTCACAAAAGACTGCATATTCTATGATTCCATTTATATGAAATGTCCGGAATAGGTAAATCTATGGAGATAGAAAGTAGGTTAGTGGTCGCTCACAGTTGGGGAGGGAAAGGAGCAGTGGGTAGAGGGTTGGGGAGTGATTGCTAGTGGGTACAAGGCTTCTTTAGGGATGAAAATATTCTAGAACTAAGTTATGGTACTTTTTGCACAAGTCTGTAAATATACTAGAAATCATTGTACTGTACACTCTAAGTGGGTGAACTTTGTGACCTATAGACTATACCTCGATAAAACTATTTTAAATGTTTATGGAATAAATGAATGAATGAGATGATAAAGCAGGAGTAAGACAAGGGAGGAAGAACAACTGAGAAACTCCTTCCAAGGTCTGGACAGAGTTGATTCCCTAAGACACCCCAGATGGGGAGCCTGAGGTGCCTTTTAGTGTTTTTCTCTCCCCTCCACTCTGTTCCCTAAATCTGAAAATCTGGTGGAAACGGGGCCAAGCTGGGCTAGTGGAGAAAGCACCTGAGATGGAGCACGTCTGCCCCCTGGTGGTGACACTTGCAGATGTGGTCCCAGGACGGCCTTGGGGAAAGGGGCCTGCCAGGATTAGCAGGGGAGATAGGGAGGCCCTGGGGAAGCGGGGGCGGGCAAAAGAAACTTCTAGATGCTTAGAGACAGGGGATTGCCAGAGATAACGTCTAGGACACTTTAAGTTTCTGAGGCTGATCTCAGAATTCATAATTATGACTGCTTTTCTCTGTGGCTTTCCTACAGAGCTGGGCAGGGCTGTGTCTGCTGGTTCACTTCACTTCCCCAGCACCCGGTACGGTGCCTGGCACGTTGTGGGTACTTAATCAAAACATGTGAACTGTAGTGTGTTGTAGTAGGAGGAACAGATAGAGAAGCCAGATGTGAAGCCAGGGTCCACTTTGTTTACCTGGTGACTCTGGGCAAGCCACGTGACCTCGGCGGGCCCTCTGTGACATGAGAAGTTATGGTGAATTTAAACGATGGGCAGCCTGGGATGATGAGGGAGCACTGAATCCAGGATCTGCAGACCCAGGAAGAGATCCCTAACCTCCACTGACTTGCTGGGTGATATCAGGCAAGTCCCGTTATGTTTCGGGCCTTTGTTGTCTCCCCCTTTAAACCAGGGAGAATAATACCTTTCCCACTGCTCCTTTGACCCCTTTAATGAATGTGTACTGAGAACCTACTGTGTGTCAGGCACTGGGCTGGTGCCGGGTTCACAGGGACGTTCCAGTGAGTGAAGCCTACACCCTCCAGTTATCCCACTCCTAAACATTTGGTCACAGAGGGTGGCTGAGGGTTATGAAGAAGCACAGGCAGCTGCAAGGGAGGATGGAGGGAGACTCTGCCTTAGATTAGGTCAAAGAAACCCCCTCTGGAAAAGGGCATTCAAACTGAGAGCCAAGGGAGGATAGTGAGGCTTGGTGAGAAGAATGTTCCAGAGATGTGTGAATGCGTCAGGCGGGAAGCCCTGCTCATAGGGTCACGTGGAGACCAGGGCAGTCAGAGCCCAGAGAGAGGAGAGGTGGAGGAAGTGGGTGGATCCTGTGGGGCCACCTTTAAAACTTGGGTTTTATCCTAAGTATGACAAGAAGTTATCCAGGTGTCCTGAGCTGGGTTGAGTCTTGCTCTCACTTAGGTTTTCAAAGGCCACTCTGGCTGCTGCAGGGAGAACAGCTTGTTTGGGGGTGAGATGTAGAAGTCCAGGCGAGTGATGAAGGCAGCTCAGACTAGGGTGATGGTGGTGGGGATGGAGGGAAGTGGACAAATCTGAGCCGGAACCTAGAGACAGAATCCACCTGGATTGGGAAGGATGAATGGGGAGGGCGAGGCAGAGGGCACTGAGGGCTCCCTGCTTCGCTTCCAAGCAGCTGGGGGCTGCAGGTGCCATTGACTGAGCTGGACAAGGTGGAGGAGTAGCTTTGAGGTGGGAGAAGGAGCATTTGGCTCTGTGAATGTTCATGTGCGTTAATTCTGAGATGTCTGTTCAACGTCCAAGGGGGGATATCAAGAGAACAGGACTGAAGCTCAGAAAATGAGGTCTGGGCTGTAAATTCATGTGACATTTTTCCCAAACTCCTATTAGCTTTTTTTCTATAGGTGCCAAAGTAATATATGCTAGTCATCCCCAAATCAAACTATTCAAAAGGGTATAAAGTAGAGAAACAAAAACCATGCTTCCTCTCACAGACTCCCTCTGCCCAAATCAAGTTGATATTGACAAATCAGGAAAATAGCTCTGATCTGGGCAAAAGGGGTTGAAAACTCAAAGTTGTATGGCCATCTGGCCCAATCAGTCTCATGAATGTGCAAGGCCATCCCAGGAATTGGCTTTCTGAAACAATTAAGGATGCTTGCTAAGGCAGGCAAAAGGTTTGCATTTCTGCACAACTAGAAGTAACAAAATGTTACTTTGTAACCAAAAATAGAGAATTTGGTTCCAGCGGGTGATTCCTGGCAGGCCCATTAGAATCTCCAAGGGAAGTTTAAAAATTAGCAATACCTAGGACCCAAGCAAATCTTTCCACATCAGAACTTCCTGGGTACGGAGCTAGAAATCTGTACTTTCAAAAACTTTCCAGGTCCGCTGGGAAAGTATCTTTGCTCTTTGTACACATAATGGCATGTTGTGCAGGAAAAGTAACATTAAGGAAATGTTGCTGCTATTGGGCATGTAGACCTATATGTTATATTTTATGGCTCAGGGTAAAAGGAGTTTGCAAAATATTATGTGCAGTAGAATTACGTTCTTCTTCTTTTGTTTGTGTTTTCTGATTTTCCCACAAGTAGCGATTGCTTTTGTTATAAGGAAGAAGCGCCTTTCAAGGGGGAAAAGAAATGGTGACTCAATTTGTTGTGTGGCCAAGTGGAAAGATGGGATTTCATTCACTCTATCCTTTGAAGATTGTGTCGCCCGCCTCCATGGGCCCAGCCTGCACTAGGGGTTGGCGAGCAAGCACAAATGCAGTTCTACCCTGGCGGGCACTTAGGTTGAGAGACAGACATTAATCAAGTCATCGCCTGGATGAGTAAGGGAACTATAAGCCGAGTTAGTTTCCTGTAGGAAAGAGACTTGGCTCTTTGAGAGGGTTTACCGTAGAACTTGACCTAGACTGTAGGGCCATGTAGGGTCTCCCTGAAGAGAGGTATAAAGGATGAATAGAAGTTGACTGGGGGAAGGTGGAAGAGGCAGGAAAGAGAGGGAACAGCATATGCAAAGGCTCTGGGATGAGAAGGAGACTGACGAAGTTGAAGAACTGGGAAATAGGGCCGTGGTGGGGTGGCTGGAGTGCAGAGAGGAGGTGAGTGGGGGCCAGAAGGGCCTCACATGAGGTTTTGGGTCTTGATCCAAAAAGCAATGGGAAGTCGCCAGTGTTTCAAATAATGAGATGTCCTAATCAGATCTGCATTTTGATGCGACCACTTTGGCTGCTTTAAGGAGAAAAGATTGGATGGGGGTCCCTGAGACCATGCCAGGAAACTGGACAGGACACTTTTATGAAAGCCTAGCCCAGCGATGATGGTATCTGGAGTAGGGTGTTAGAGAGATGCTAAGGAGTCAAAATGGACAGGACCTGGTGATGGACTGGATATTGAGGTGAGGGAGAGGGAGGCTTCCAGGGGGACTCCCAGGTCTGTGGCTTATGCAATAAGGTGCAAGTGAGGTGAGGAAGATTGTTAGAGGGTCAGGTTGGGGGAGATCATGGGTTCATTTTGGACAGGTTGAGTTTGAGGTATGTTTTAGATGTGGCACGAGCAGCTGGATGTACTGGCCTGGGGTTCAGAAGAGAAGCTAGGCTGAAACAAAGTCCCTAACCACGGCATTACTGATATTTGAGGCTGGGTCACTCTGTCATGTGGGGGCCGTCCTGTGGCTCATAGGATGTTTAGCAGCATCCCTGGCTTCTACCCACTAGATGTCAGGAGCATCCCTCTCTAGCGGTGACGACCACAAATGTCTCCAGACATTGCTGAATGTCCCTTGGAGGGCCAGACTGTCCCCAGTTGCCATGCCCTGGGCTAGAGACGTACATTTGGGAGTCATCGGCATCTATGTGAGTGTGGGTGAGATTAGCAAGGGAGAGAGAATGGAATGCAGGGAGAAGAGGATCTGGGACCAAGCACTGAGGAGCATCAGCATTTAATGGCCAGAAAAATGACAGCGAACCATCAAAAGAGGCGGAGAAGGAGAGGCCCAAGGGTGGGGAAGAGAACCATGAACTAGAAACACAACCAAAGGAGTGTTTTTAGATGGAGGGGCGGCCGACAGTGTCAAGTGCTGCTGAGAAGGAAATAAAGTGTCCTGGGCCTGAACAATGTCCACCGGGTTTGGTAACATGGAGTGAACAGTCACCTTAAGA
This sequence comes from Macroglossus sobrinus, assembly GCA_004027375.1. Lineage (NCBI taxonomy): Eukaryota > Metazoa > Chordata > Mammalia > Chiroptera > Pteropodidae > Macroglossus > Macroglossus sobrinus. Next base: position 26,328 of record PVKZ01002257.1, read on the forward strand.
TGCTTGGGTGGCGCAGTGGGCCAAAAGCCAAAAAGGCCTGGGCTGAAGGAGGAGGAAACAAGCCACTGAGTGTAGACTGAACTCTTGCTGCGAGGAGATAAAAACGGTAGGTAGAGTTGAAGGGGGCAGGGCATTTGCTCATATTGTTATGAGAAAGACCCATATTAATCCCACGAGCATATTAAATATCTCAGGGAAAGGTCTGGTTAAGAGAGCGAGGTGGAATGTGCTGGAGAGAGAGGGATAATTAGTTGAAGACAGGAAGGATTAGGACTCAGAGGTCTAGGGGAGACTGGTATGTGCTGGGCAAGCAAAGAGAAGTTGAAGGCTGCTGGGGTTGAGGAGCTTTGCACCATTTGTGGGCACTTTGAGGGTCCCCAGCTGAGAGTGGGGGAGACCACGCGGGCTACATTTGTGGAAGGGGTGTTGGAGGTGGGGGGCGAATGGAGAACTTTGATACCAGGTTGTGGGGAGTGGGAGAGAAGATTAAAGGACACAATGCTTTAATGAGCCAAGTGCAGTTCTGCACTAAGGAAGAGCTGGTTAGTGAGCTGCTCTCCTTATTACTAATTGTATTGGGTTCAAGACTGGTGCTACCCCTAAGTGACTTACCATCTCAGCGTCTTAGTTCACAATTTGTAAAATGGGGATAATAACAGAACCTACTTCATAAAGTTGCTGTGAAGATTCAATTAGATAAAGTGTGTTCAATGCTTACAACTTGTGGTCAGAGCACAGCCAGGGTAGCTCGGTTGGCTTCCCTGGACCTGGAGAGCCATTTGGGTTTTATAACAGATAGACCAGCAGGGGGAAGCATGTCCACGCAGGAAAGGACTAGGTGCAAGCCTTCTGGATGTGGTACCCAAGGGATCAATGAAATGGGCTGGAGGGAGGCCCAGGCCAGCGCTGAGCCCCAGATGGATGGGGAATAGGCTTAGGAACAGGTGGGGTGCCCCAGCTCAGGTAGGGTGGGGAGCAAGCGGGTGAAAACTCATGAAGTGTCTCTAGGAATAGTCAGGACAGCTTTGTGGGCAGAGGGAAGAATAGCCTGGATGAGTCAAGAGGGAAATAGATTAATACTAGCTATTTCCCTGGGCCCAAAGCAGACCTGTGCTGGGTGACCAGGGAGCTCTGGGGAGAAAGATGAAGAGCTCAGCTTGAGAGTGAGCCTTGCTTAGGTATGTCTGGGGAAGGGAGAGGGAATTGTCCTGGAAATGAATGGGCAGAGTTCAGGCTGGCATCTGGGATTGGGGGTTGGGGAGTGAAATGGGCTGGTAGGGTATCGCAGCCTGGGATTTAGAAAACAGAGTTGGCATCCAGGAGCTGGGGGAGAGGGGATTGGGGAGAACCTCAGGAGAGTTAGGACCCCATATGCAGCCTCTGGGAGTGCCAAACCCAGCAGTCTGAGCCAGGCTGAGCTGGCCTCACCTGGCTTTAATCTCTCCTCTGTCCAGATGAGGCCTGTGAAGGGCCAGGGAGGCCCTGGCGTGGGGCAGTGCCCCACCAGCTTGATTCTCCTGCCAGTTGGTGCTAAGTCAGCCTCTTCTTCCTTCTCTTTCTCTCAGGTCCCTTTGCCCTTCTGCCTGTTGCCTCAACAGATGTATGATCCAGAGCTTATGTTCTCAGACATGAAGAGCCACACAAGGCTGCAAGCATGACCAATACTGGGATTACAAACAAGGCCCTGGGGTTTATCACTGGTAAGAAAGGAGAATTAACTATCAGAGAATTCATGCATTAAGTTTTTCAACGTTAATTAATAGACTGAAGGAGAAAAAAAATCATATGATTATTTCCTTGTAGGCACATATACACACAAAAGTCTTTTGATAAAGTCAGCAATAATTTATAATTTAAAAAATTCTAAACTAACTAGGAATAGAAAATAACTTGTGGAATTTGATAAAAGTTATATGCCAAAAATTTAGAACAAATACATTCTTAATAAACAAACTTTAGGTGCCTCTAAGATCAGAAACAACTCAAAGATGGCCTGATATCACAGCTACTGTTTAACTTAGCTTTGGGGTTCTAGCTGATAATTACAAAGAAAAGTAAAAAAAAAAAAAGTGTAAGGATTGGAAGATAAAAAGTAAACCTGTCTTTACTTGCAGACTATGTAGTCACCTACACAGATAAAACAATGCAATAATTACCAGATAAAAGACTTACCTATAAAAATTAATAGCATTTTTCCATATTGGCAATAGCCAGCTGGAAAATATAAAAGAAAACAAAATACTAAAGTATTTAGGAAATCGGCTTCCTCTTCCTTTTTCTTCTTTTCCCTTCCCCAAAAATTTAGCCCTAAAGCCATTAGATAGAGCACAACAAGATGACATCTGTACAGAGGGGCAGCCTGTGTTGATTGTTGGGATCCCAGTGGGGTAAGGAGGGCATCCAGCATAAGGGGAGCCAGGCAAGAGATGTTGGAGCCCAAGTCGGGTAAAGAGAGTGACATATATGTTATAACTTTGTTCATTGAGAGGACCTGGGGGCCAGTGATGCCCCAGCAGCAATGAGCACACCTAGTACTTAGATCCTGGCCTCTAAATATCATTCTCCAGCAAAAGGAACCAAGTTTCCTTGGATGAACGGCTGATTCTAGGATTGGGGGCGGAGGAAGCAGAGAATGAGCCTCGATCGTGTTGTTGTAAGAGAAACCAAGAAACTGCTCAAAGAATGATGGGAACAACTTGGAAGGGCTCCTACTAGTCAAAAATGGGACAATTTTAGAACAAAACAAATAATAGTAGCAACAGATTGAATGAGTCCACACTGCTATAAATAAATGCATTAATAAATTTAAAATTTGATGAAAAGAATATTTACATAACTTTAAAGAACCATGCCACAAAATACTTTTAATTATGAAGGGAAGAAAGAATAACTTTACAATGGCAAAACCTGGCAGATACCATCTTAATTGAGGGATCAAAGTAAATTCCATTAGCTACGGGACAAACTGAAATTGTGTTGCAACGGATAGGATGCCATGAGGAGAATGCAGCATCCCTTCTGTGATGCTACTTCTAAAGATGCATAGCCTGAATCTAATCATGAGGAAATATCAGACGAACCTGAATGGATGGACATTCTGTAAAATAACTTACCGGTGATCTTCAAATGTGTCAAGGTCATACAAGCAAAAGAAAGACTGAGAAACTGTTCCAAACCGAAGGAGATTAAAGAGACATCAAATGCAAGATGTGGTCTGAACAGGTGATTCCTTTTGCTTTAAAGAAGGTTAGGCTGAAACTTGAACGAGGTCTGAGTTGAGATGGTGGTAATGTATCAATGTGAATTCCCCAAACTTAATGGGTTACAGTGTGGCTACGTATGAGATTGTCCTTGTTTGTAGATACCCAATAAAGTATGTGAGATAATGGGGGCATCAGGTAGGCAACTTTCACTCAAATGGTTCAGGGAAAAAAACCCTTTTGTATTGTTTTTGCAAGTCCCCTGTATGTTTGAGATTGTTTAAAAGATTTTAAAAACCTAAAGTTTGCATTAAAGTATCTAGAAATCAATTTAGAGAATGCAAAAGATCCCTAAGGTGAAATTTAAAAAAATGCTATTAGAGGATATAAAAGAAGACATCAATAGACATAAATAGGTACCTATCCCAAACTTAGGTTTAGGGTGACTTAACATCATAGAGTTGCTGGTTCTTCTCAAATTGATCCACAAATTCAGTATAACACAAAATTCTAGATGGATTTTGTTTGAGAGAAACTCAATGAGCTTGCTCTAAATTATATATGAAAGAATGAAGTTCACACAGAACTAAGATAATTTGTAAAAGAAAAATTAAATGGGAGAAATTTTCTTATCATATATAGAAAAATAGGTAAATAGATATGGATATAAAGATAGAGAGACAGATTGATTTGATATATAACAAGAGTGGCACTGCACTATAACTCAAAGAAGGAAGAAACAGGCTTTTTAGTAGATGCTTCTGGGAAAACGGGTTCACTACACAAGAAATAAAACAAAATAAAATAAAACAAAACTGGCTCCCTACCCTGACCACCACAAATGTGGATTCTAGATGTATAAAAGACCTACATGTGAAAGGAAAAGGCATGAGATATTTTGTGATCTAGAGAAGGGGAAAGTATCTCTTAAACTAGACCCCACAAGCATAAGCCACAAGGCAAGAAATGCTGGGTTTGATTCTATCAAAGATTTCTGTTCACTAAAGGACCTTAAAAAAAAAAATTAACAGATGGAAACTGATTAGTGAAAGATTTTCTCAATGTCTAAAGTTCACAAGGGATCAATATCTAGACTATTCATAGAACTGTGAAAAGCAACCAGAAAAGGGACCAAAACATGGAGGAAACTGAGCAAGGATATGAATAGGCAACTCACAGAAAAACAATCCAAATGACTAACAAGATGTGAAGAGATGCTTAGATGCATATGTAATTAGAAACACACAAAGTAAAACATCGGTGAGGTGCCATTTCACATTCATCAGGCTGACAAAAACAAGAGTTGGATATTTCTGAGCATTGGTGAGGGTTTAGGGAAAAACTCGCCCTTGTGAATTGTTGGTGGAAAGTGCAGCCATTCTGGAGAACAATATGGCAGTGTGTAAGTGAAATTAAGCATGTGTATACCCTCTGACCCAGAAAGCCCAATACTGAGTTAGTAGCTGTGTAGATTGAATAAAGATCCTGATTTTTGCTGTCTGTCCTTGTCACAGCCTCAGGGTGTGACAGAGAGAATTTCCCCATTCCTAGACTTCGGGTGTGGCCATGTGACTTGCTTTGAACAATAGTATGTTAGCAAGTGAGACAGGTTGATGCCTGAAACGTGTTTATGCAGTTATGTTTGTCCTCTTGCCCTTCTGCCATCACCATGAGGACACCTAAGCAGCCCACTGCCTGAGAGTTGCATGAATATAGAAAGAAGAGGAAAAATGGCGAAGAGCCATTTTTGCAACACCATTTGAATACCTAGAGCCAACTGTTCCCAAAGCCAGAATTCCCCCTTGGACTTTTCAGTTATGCAAACAAAGTCTTTTATTTGCTTAAGCCAGTTGGATTTGGGCTTCTGTCACTGACAAGAGATCCCAAACTAATTCATCTCCCTGACAGTATTTTAATTCCAACCTAACTGAATTCCTTATCATCCTTTAAATATTCAGTGCCTTCTGCCCTTGCTCAAATTCAATTTAACTAATACTTTTATGAAGATATACCATTTAAAAGACAGAGGGTTCCAAGAATAGGTCCCAATATCTTGTCTATGATAGATATGACTTACTCAATTTTATTAATTCTTTCAAAGGACCAACTTTTAGCATTGTTGATTTGCTTTTCTGCTCGTCATTATTTACTCCCTTCTTTTTTCCCTTGGGTTTGATTTGCTGTTCTTTTTCAGCTTTTTCAGATGGACACTTTAATCATCTATTTTCAAGCCTTTCTCCTTTTCTAATACATGCATTTGAATGCTAGGGATTTTCCTCTAAGAATTGTGCTAGCTGCATCTCACAGTTATTTGATATGTCATATCTCCATTATCATTCAGTTCAAATGTTTTCTGATTTCGATTTTGATTTCTTTTTTTGACCACCGTAATGTTTAATTTCTAGACAGCTGGGGATTTTCTAGTCTTATTTTTGATGTGTAGTTTAGTTCCTTTCTGGTTAGAGAATAGATTCTGAATAATTTCAGTCTTTTGAAATGTGTTGAATCTTTTTCTATGGGCTAGCATATGGTCAGTTTTGATAAGTGCTGCATATTCATTTGAAAGCATGTGAATTTTAAGTTTTCAGGTCAAATTTGTTCCAGTTGATCATAACTCTTGTTACATTATATATCAGAGACAACCTCAGTATCCTTATTTAATACAGGGCTCTAAGCAGCTACTATCAATTGATATGAGTAGGCACTCAATACCTTTTTGGTGTAGGGTTATGGACCAGATGTCAGATTAACTGCATTCATATCCCAGCTCTGCCACCTCCTAGCTGTATGATTTTGGGGAAAATGACCTAACTTCTTTGATCCTCAGGTTCCTTGTCTGAAAAAATGCTGCCAATAATAGCTCCCCTGCTGCTTGCAGTAGTGAGGATTAAATAAAAATGAAGCATCTAGTAAGCACCCTCTAGCCAGACATGTAGGCCCTTGTCTTAGGCTGAACTTCTCTACCCTTCATCAAAGAACAGAATGAAGGAATAAAATGGAATCATTATAGTCAAGCTACAAAATTACAAAAGTCAAATAGGTTCAGGTATGAAGAAATAATTCTATTCTTGTTTTAACTAGCCTGGGAACTTAAACTTTTGAACTTGTCTGTCCTGTGTCAATACCTAGATATGCATCAAACCTCCACATAACCCTCTAGTTACCCCTTGAAGGACTAAGGAAAGAATGTTCGCTGTTCAGACCACTCGACATCCATTACCCAGACCACTGACCATCTAGAGGATTACCATCTTGGGCTAATCCAGAAGCTAAGAATGCAGGACTGATTCTTCTCAAGAATGCATTTTTTTACTAAAAGAACTCTTAGCTTTTCTTTCTTCTTTGGAACACTCTGGTTATTGCCTAGTTGTGTTTATAGTTTGCAAACCCTACGACCTTTGAATAAATCTTCACTATTTATTTCTAGCCAAAGCATCCAGATTCTTTTTGAATTCATTTAACAACCCCATTCCAGCCTAAATCTGCTCATCTGTTAATGCCCAGGTAGGATTGATCTCTCCTCTGATAAGCAGTTGCTACTGAGCCCTTGCCTGTTCTTGTCTTGGCTGCCTGACAACTGAACCCATGTTCCTATTCTAGAGCTGTGGCAGGAGTCAGGATTGCCTCCCACTTTAAAAACAAAACTCTCCACATGTTTGTTTTCCCAGCTTCCCTTGCAGCTTGAACATGGTTACATGAACTTTGTTCTGCCAAATAGACGTTCTAGACTTTGAATTTGAAGCAGAGACAGAGAGATTGTGTCCTGTGGGGGCAGCAGAACTGGGCTGGAAGTGGCCTCCTTCATCTGGTGCCAGTTGTGGATCAGGCGTGGTTCTTCTTACCTGATCAGTTCTGTGAGTGATTTGGTGACTTCTTGGCTCTGAGGCCTCTAAAAGCCTGGTTCTTCTACCTCCCAATACCCTGGGATGAACCCTTTCATCAAGTTCCCTTACTGCTTTAGTCAGCCAGAGTTGGTTTCTGTTGTTACTAAGACCCCCCTCTCTTATCTCAAAGCCTCATGCAACACCAAGGGTCTCCCTCACTCCCTGGACCCCGCAAGCCCTGGCTTTGACTACAGTCATATCATTTTGTGCCTCTTTCATATCTCTCCTACTATGAGCTCAAAGTTCTCCATCTAAAACTCTTAGAGCCAGGGGTGATTTCAAATTCAGAATTCTTCAGATTTTAGAGAGATGATTTGGTGCATATCCTGGGCCCACACCCAGTAATCAATTACATTCATATGTTCATGATCAATGGGCTATCCCATTAAAACCATAACTAGCATCAGGTCAGATCAGGTTTTGCCATCAAATGAGTTTTGGTGGTAAACTTATAAAATCACATTGAGTTTTCAGAGCTCTGTAAATTTCAGATCACAGGTAAGGGATTGTAGATCTGTAGTAAAAGCTAGTGGCCGATATTAGCTAGCATTTGAGCACTTACTATGCGCCAGGAACTGTGCTAAGTGTTAATGCTCACCCCCATGCCATGAGTGAGGTATGGTTTTAATACCCATTTCACGTCTGAGAGAACTGAGCCTGAAATGTGAACATAAGAGCAGAAACTATCTGACAGTGGGAGAGGATGTTATTTTATTTTTTAATTTTTATTTTCCAATTAGAGTTGACATTCGATATTATTTTATATTAGTTTAAGGTACATAGCATAGTGGTTAGACATATATATAATTTATGAAGTGATCACCTTAATTACCACCTGGCACTATAGATAGTTATTACAGTATTTTCGATTATATTCCCTATGCTGTACTTCCCCCTTTTCTCTTTCTCTTTCTATACAAAATAAAAAGCCCTCAAAAAAAAAAATTAACTGCTCCTTGTCGCTGTCGCCCGGGAGGTGACTATTTTGTAACTGCCAATTTGTAGTTCTTAATCCGGAAGGGATTTTATTTTAATGAATGAGAAAATGGAGGCTCAGAGTGGTAAAGTGACTTGCCCCTGTCACAAAGCAAGAAAGCAGCAGGATGGGATTCTGAGCCATCCTGTAATCTCCCTTTGAGGGAGGGCACTCCAGTGCCCCAGAGGCCAGCTCAGCCCACCCTTCCCTGACATTGCCTCTCTCCTGCTCTGCAGAGCTCCGCCTCTCCCCTTCTCTGTCTCAAATCTGGGTTACCAAGAGCAGGCAAGCACAGGAAAGAAATGCCAGCCCCAGAGAAACAGTGGTTCTGGCAAATGAGCAAATGACAATGCAAATGCCTTCTCAGGAACTCTTTCCTACAGGCAAATCTACTGCTTTGTTGACTGCTTATAATCATGCAAATACCCAGGGAATTCAATTTATTGACTCCTGGGCCTGGCTCCCTTTGCCCATCATCTCTTCTTCGAGTGTCTTTGAGCCCATGGTTCCCAGACTTGCAATGTCAAAAGACATAGGAACTAATGGAGAATTGTCATGCAAGGGTATTAAAAAACCGTAACTCCCAGCAACATAAATCTATCTTTCCAGAAATTAAGGGCATTTTAATGCCAGCATAGGAACACACTTAACTTAATTAAATAGTCACAACACTTGTTCTTTTTTTGTTGTTGGCAAAATTAAGCCCTTAATCACTAGCAGTTACCTTGGTCAACACAGCAGTTGTCTGACCTCCATTTTAGATTGGAAACTCCTCAAGATAAGAAGCCACACAGGTTTAACCTGCAGTCTCAGCCAATCCACCTCTCCCTCACCCTCGAATAATCTTAGCTGCCTGTAATAAACATTCACTTTTTGCTAGGATCAAAGCTAGGTGCCTTCTATAATGCAAGAGGCAATCACTGTTCTCAACCTCATTTTACAAGTAAAAGACCTATGGCTCAGAGGTTAGGTAATGTGTCCAAGGCCATCCATCTAATTAAGTGCCAGAGCCAGACTTTAAACTTAAGTCTGTCTAGCTCTAAACCATGACCCTGTGATACCTTTCCAAGAAACGTGGAAGAACAGGGAGACAAAGAGCATCACATGCTATGCAAGCATCCCACTTTCGTGAGAAGATCCTTGGGACGATATGTTAATAAGCAGAACAGATCGTTGGGACAAGAATCTGGAAGTTTCCGAAGAACTTTGATGCACATCGTGCTTGGGCCCATGGAATGCACATTGAGAATAACACCAGAAATATATATGCTTCACCAAGATTTACCACTTGCTAACATTCTACCACATTTGCTTCCTCTCTATACATGTCTGCACTGGCCAATAGAAATTTCTGTGATGAAAGAGATGTTTTATACCTCACTGTGCAATACTGTAGCCACTAGCCACACGTGATTTCCAAGAACTTAAAATGTGGCTAGTGTAACTGAGGAATTGGATTTTTAATTTTATTTATTTTTAACTAATTTAAATATAAGCATAAATAACTACCTGTGGCTACTGCCTTAGACAGCACAGCTCGTTTATGTAAATATATTCTTTTATTTTGCTGAACCACTTGACAATAAGTTGCAGACATCATGACACTTGACTCCTAAATACTTCGGTTTACATGTCTTTAGAACAAGGACGTTTTCCTACATGACCAGGGGAATCATTATCACACCCAAGAATTTTTTTCTATAACAAATGTATTGAGCTATAGTTCACATACCATATAGTTGACACATTTGAAGTATATAATTCAATGTTTCTAGTGTATTCACAGAGCTGCGAAAGCACTACCACAATCAAGTTTAGAACATTTTTGTCACCCTGAAAAGAAACATGTAGTCATTCGTAGCTGCTCTCCATTTCTCCCCACCCCCACCCCAACTCGAAGCAATTACCAATCTACTTTCTGTCTCTATGGATTTGCCTCATCTGGACATGTCATATAAATGGAATCATATAATACGTGGTCCTTTGTGACTGGCTTCTTTCACTTAGCAGCATGTTTTTAAGGTTCATCCATGTTGTAGCAGGTGTCAGTATTCATTTTTTTTTTTAATTAATGAAGTAAAACTCACGTCACATAAAATTCACCATTCTAACTCTTTTAAGGGTACAATTCAGTGGCTTCCAGTAAATTCACAATGATGAGACATTATCAACACTATCTAGTTCCAGAACATTTTCTCACCCCCCAAAGACTCCCCACACCCATTAAGTGGTCACTCCCCCATTACCCCAGCCCTAGGCAATGACTAATCTGCTGTCTGTCTCTATAGATTTGTTGACCTGGGCATTTGATACAAATGAAATACTATGTGGCTTTTAATGTCTGCTTCCTTTCACTTAATATAATGTTTTCAAGGTCCATCCATGTTGCAGCATGTTTCAGCACTTCATTCTTTTATGGTTAAATCGTATCCCATTGCATGTATAAACCACATTTTGTTTATCCATTCATGAGCCGGTGGACATTTGGGTTGTTTTCACTTTCTGGTTATTGTGAATAATGTTGCTATGAATATTGATGTACAAGTTTTTGTTCAAACACTTGTTTTCAATTTTCTTGGATATATACCTAGGAGTGGAATTGCTGGATCGCATGGTAATTCCATTTAACTTTTCGAGAAACTGCCAAACTATTTTCCACAGCATTTGTACCATTTTACCAGTCCATAGGCCATGTGTAAGGGCTCCGATTTCTTCACATCTCAGTCATCTGTTATTTTCTGTCTTTTTTATAGTAGTCTTCCCAGTAGGTATGAAATGGTATATATTGTGGTTTTGATTTGCATTTCCCTAATGACTAATAATGTTATGCATCATTTTATTTGCTTATTGGCCATTTGTATATATACCTTTTTTGAAGAAATGTCTATTTGAGTCATTTTAAAATTGGGTTGTTTGTCTTTTTGTCATTTCATTGTAAGAATTCTTTCTACATTCTGAATACTAGACCTTTATGAGATATATGATTTGCAAATATCTTCTTCCATTCTGGTCTATCTTTCTGCTTTCTTGAGTGTGTCCTTTGATACACATAAATGTTTAATGTCAGTGAAGTCCAACTTATCCATTTTTTCTTATGTTGCTTGTGCTTTTGGTGTCATACTTAAGAATCCATTGCCAAATCCAAGGTCACGAAGATTTACCACTATGTTTTCTTCTAGGAACTTCATAGTTTTAGTTTTTACATTTGAGTCTTTGATCTTAACTGCAATTACATCCAGTTAATATTTGTATATGTTGTGTGGTAATTTCATTCTGTTGCCTGTGGATATTCAGTTATTCCTGCACCATCTGTTGAAAAGACTATACTTTCCACATTGAATGGTTTTGGCACTCTTGTAGAAAATCAGTTGACCATAGACTTACAGATGTATTTCTGGACTCTCAATTCTATTCCATTGATCTCTAGGTCTGTCCTTATACCAGCACCACATTGTCTCGAGTACTGTAGTTTTGTAGTAAGTTTTGAAATCAGGATTGTGAGTCCTCTAATTTTGACCTTATTTTTCAAGATTGTTTTTGGTTATTTTGGGTCATCCCTTAGTTTTCATATGAATATTAGGATTAGCTTGTCTATTTCTGCAAAATGAAAGTTGAAATTTTGATAGAAAATGCACTGAATTTGTAGACCAATCTGGGAAGCATTGCCATCTTATAAATACTGTCTTCCAGTCCATGAATGTGAGATATATATGGAATATATTCCATATATATATATATATATATATATATATATATATATATATATGAAATATATCTCTATTTATTTAAAGATTCTTTAATTTCTTTCAGTAATATTTTATAACTTTTAGTGTACAAGTTTTGTACCTCCTTGGTTAAATTTATTCCCAAGTATTTTAGTCTCTTTGATGATAATGCAGATGGAATTATTTTATTCATTTTAGTTTGGGATTGTTTATTGCCTAGTGAAGAGAAATACAATATATTATTGATTTTGTATCCTTCAACCTTGCTGAACTTATTTTTTTAGTGAACTCCTTAGTAATTTCTATATGCAAGATCATGTTATTTGAGAATATAGTTTTACTTCTTCCTTTTGATGTCTTTGGATGTCTTTTTTCTTTCTTTCTTTTTTTTTTTTTTTGCCAAATTGTTATGACTAGAACCCTCAGCATAATGTTGAAGGGGTGAGAGAAGACATTCTTGTCTTGTTCCTGATCTTAGGAAGAAAGTATCACCAGTATGGTGTTAGAGGTGGGTTTTTTCTAGATGCCTTTTATTGGCTTGAAGAAAATTCCCAATTTTCCTACTTTGCTGAGTGTTTTCATCTTGAAAGGATGTTGGGTCTTTTCGATTTTTTTTTTTATCCATCTGGATCGTCATGCAATTTTGTTCCTTCATTGTATTAATATGGTGTATTACATTGATTGATTTTCGTATGTTAAACCAATTCTGTATTCCTTGAGTAAGTCTCACTTAGTCATGGTATAGTCAGTTTGTATTTGGTTTGCTAGTATTTTGTTCAGAATTTTTGCATGTATATTCATAATGAGGATTGGTCTGTAGTTTTCTTATAAGGTCTGTCTGGTTTTGCTATCAGGGTAATGCTGGCCTCATAAAATGAGTTGGAAAGTGTTCTCTCCTCTATTTTTTGGAAGAGCTTTAGAAGGATTGGTGTTAATTCTTCCTTAAATAGTTGATATCATGGACCAATAAAACAGGATGGTGGTGGTGGAGACAGAGCGCAGGACTTGGAGATGGTCTAGACATGGGGAGGGAGGGACAAGGAGCACGCCCAGGTTTCTGGTGTGAGCCATGAATGAAAAGCTGTGCCCATGACAGAGGAGCTCTCAGAGGGGATGAGGACTAAGAGTTGGGGGGTGAGCTGAGTGTTGTTATCTCTATTTTGAGTTGAAGAAGCCGAGGTTCTATGAGGTAAAAAGACTGGTTATGGCCAGACAGTGGGGTGAGGTGGGGAGGGGCCAAACACCTGCTGCTCCCGAGGAAACTTCCAGCTGGCATGTGTGTGGTGGAGAGGGGGTGGGGTGGTTAAAAATGCTCCATTGCTTAAGATCTGGGAGCATCCATGTCTGGGTATTCTGGAAGCAATTTCACACTTCATATGGAAGACAGAGCTAGCAAAAATGAAGCCAAGAAACCATTTCCTGAGAGCACAAAAATATCCTGGGTGCCAGCCTCCCTGCTGATAGCATGTGGTGCCTGGCACACAGTGGGTGCTCAGTAACCAGGGATCCTTTGCTGAGGCTGGCCCACTCACTCTCATCCATCTCTCAGCTACCTCAGATTCAGGGCTCAAATTCGGAAGAGTGGTCCCTTTCGCCATTGGGAAAAATCCAGGTAGAAGGACTAAAAGGAAAGGGAAGATGAACTTTTATGAGTACCTACTATGTGCCAGGAACTGAGTTAAACCTTTATACCTGTTGCAAGGATTTAATTAGTAGAATGACTCGAATTGTAAATGAATTCCCATTTGAGGTTCAGAGAGGGGAGTACTTTTGCTCAAGGGCACACAGCCAACAAGCGGCAGAGATGAGGTTCCAACCTGGCTGTCTAACCCCTCAGCCTGAGCCCTTTCCATTACAGGCAAGACAGGAACTAGGTAGCAGAAAAAAAAGATCAAGTTAGGCTCTGAAGCTCCCAGGTGTCAGGAATTTGAAAAAGTGAAATTGATACTGATATAATTGCCAAAGTTGAATTTTAATTTCCAAAGCACCTCACCCTCCTCCTGGTGGTGGGGGGAGATAAAATTCTCAAGCTGGGAAAATAATTACATCCTCATTTGAACACTTGGCTATTGGCCCCCAAAAGTAATTGGCATTGAATGCTGAAAATAGGGAGAAAGCAAACCCTGGCTGAGGGCCATGGGGAAGTGGCAACAATTTATTGTTCTTTTAGAATTACAGATATCAATAGGCCAATTCATAGATTGTGTTGGGATGCTGTTCTCCCAGATAAGAGATCTGCCTCATTCCTGCTCTCTAAAGCCCTCTGGGTCAGACTAGGGGGAAGCAAGTGAGGGCACTGTCACCTTAGTCCCACCTTGTTTATAAGACCCCAAGACATTAAAGCTCTGTCCCCACTCTTATTCACAAGGATTCCCATCCTGCCTCACCAAGTTAGAGGTCTGTGAGAGGAGCTAACCTTTATGTTGGCCTGTTTCAGCCCTGGCAGGCTGCTGTCATGCACAGGGCACCCAATGTGAAGGAAGTATTTACTGAGTACTCAATATATTAAGACATCCTGCTAGATGCTTTGTGGGTAACAAAGGACATTAACCCATCTCTCTCCCCCAGGGAGCTCACAGCCTCATAGATCCTAGGGTAGGAAATTATTTAGGGTAGCACCAAATGTGGCCTTAACCTCAAATCACCTATCATGAAGCCTTTCTTTTTATTTTTTTTCAATTTTATTTAAATCTATCTGGGCCAAGAGATCTTCAACACCTCCCTACCACTTGCTAAAAGCTTTTGGCAGGCAACAGATTCGAGCCAGAATTCATTGACTCTACAGTCATGGTTACTTTCTATTTATGGCAAAAGAGATTGATTTTCCATTTACGACAGAGATTTAACTCTAAAATAAATCTATTAAAGTTTTTTAAAAGGAAGAAAAAGTACATCTACTTGAAGAAGCATATCAGCCAAGTAAAAAAAAAAAGCAAGTGGTGACAATGTGGACATGCCAACAACCATCTAGAGTTAAGCAAGAGGAAACACACTGCCCCGACCCAGCGCCAAGACTCACAACTGTCTGTGGAACCTCTGTCACCTACTTCCAAATTACCCTTATTCCTTTTGACCTCGTATCAGCTGGCAAAGAACCTACTTGGGATAAAAGCGCAATTAACAACCTTGATATTGTTTTCTACAGAAATTGTTTTCTTCCTTTCCACCCCACCCACTGGGGAAAAATATAAACAAAACCAGTTGGATTCAGTTAACTAACGGCAGGATGAGTTGAGTGTTGTTTTACACTTAAGGTCTTAAGATATTTTAAGGGACAGTGATAAAAAAAAAAAACAGGCCTTTCACAGAGAGAGAGAGAGAGAGAGAGAGATGACGACTTGGGGCTACCAGTCCCAATGTTGGGAACCTGATTCCCAGCACCAGGGCCCACTGTAGACCTTTAGATGCCTGAGCACGGTGGTGCCCTTTACCAACTCTTCCCATTTCAGATTATTTATAATCTGAAATATAAGTAACATCAAACCACAAATAAATACCTAACAGGTATGCCCAAATTAAAACTAGCATCAGCTGGATTCTCAGCAAGCAATTATCAGAGTATGCTCCACACAGGCTTCTCTGTTGAAGATATGGAGAGATCAGGAAACACAGGTGTTTAAACAGCCCAATTAAAAAAAAAAATTATCTACCATCCATTATCATAACACACAGTAGCTATGAGACAACCCTTTCCTAGTTCATTAGAGCAGAGTGGGGCCCAAGACCATGCCTTGGCCCACCTTGTACAAATAAGAAAATAAGATTTCGGTGTTACTAGTAGCTCCTGCAAAGGAGGGACTAGTGCGAGCACAATTTAATTATGTAATTTAATTTAATTTGTTGAACATTTGCTGGAGGAGAGATGAGGGTGAAGACAGGTCTTTGTTGAACTTCTTAGGTATGGTGGGGGAAAGGGAGCTTGGTAGGTGGCATCTGTGGTAGAGTCTGACCCATCTCCCTCCCAGTGAATGGTTGCCTGGTCTATGAACAGCTTCTGTATCTAAGTAAAGAAGCATTGATACTGGTGCTTTGGAGAAAATATTTTCCTGAAGTTCTACTCCAGCCCTGGTGTGACATGCCATGACCAGCTCAGCTCTGAAGCCTGGAGAAGCTCCCCCACATCCCCCCCACTCTAAGGACCCTCCCCTATTGCCCTCAGGGATGCAATGCCCACGCTCTGGGGCTGGTGTCCATAATGATTATTTCTACAGGATATTTCAGGCAAGTTACTTTCTGTCCCCTTTATTCTGGAAGAGCTCAGATGATATTGGGATAAGGAGAGTATTGTGGTGCCAACCAGCTTTGAAAGTGTCCTTAAATGGATGTGATTCTGGTGGTTGCTCTAGGCACACACATGGACATACACCCATGGGCTTTAAGTAAGGGGAAAGGAGGGAGCGGGTTGGTTGTGCCTTCTCTTCCTGAAGAAGTAAGGAAGTTAGATTATTTGTGGCTCATTTTAGGGAGAAATAAGGAAGTGAATTTTCCTGGATAGGGTATATTCGGTAACACACAAAAAAACTTGGGTGGGGAAGGATTGTGAGGCTCTAACCAGAAATTCCAGGTATATCCCCAAACTCAGGAAAGTTAAATTTAGCCAGGTCCCTCTTGGGCTGAAACTGGGAGGTTGAAGACTGGAGCTGCTTGTTCGGCTTCTTGGGCTTAAGGTTGCTCTTACCTCAGTTTCTCTGAGTAGCTTCTCTCTTCTCTTCTCTCAGCTGGCATGCTCAATTCCTCAGATTCCACATGGCTCACGTGGCCCCAGTACCCAGGAGAATCTGACCTTTCATCTCTCTTGGTCAACAACTGCCCTCCTTCAGTTTCTTAGTTCAATCTTTGATTGGGGAGTCAGGAGACAAGTCTAAGGATCGGCTGGACATGATCCAATCAGCTGTGTCAAGAGAGGTGGGTGTGTAAAAGGGTGTCCATGATGGCTACCTAGAGCATCCATCTGGTGCAACAGCAGTAGGCCCTCCAAGTAAGTGTGGTAAAGATGAGAGTGTGTCCTCTCAGTTTGAGAACCAAGGAGTAAAAGTGGTTGGTGACAACAGGAAATGGGATGATGGAATCTCATTCTCTGGGCTTCTAGTCTCATTCATAGATCAGTCTCTTCTTTAGGAGCTGCCATGTTGGCACTACATGACTCTACCCCCATCCATAGTTGATTGGACAAGGAGTGGACATGTGACCCAGCTGGGCCAATCCAATTCTCTCTTCTGAGCTCTGGCCCTGCAATGTTTTAATGCACTTGCTGGGCAGCTGTGGACAGGCCATGTCCTGTTGCAAAGACCAAGAAAAGGAGAAAGTAGGTTTTCTGCAGAGAAAGGAGAATGAAGCAGTTGCAGAGTAGAAACTTAGAGACAGAAAATGATCTGAATTGGTGATGGATCAGATCTCTGTTTTGAATCTCTCTGGAACCTGGCTCCCTGCCCTTGGCTATCATGGACAAACCATTTTAAAGAAATTCCTCTTTTTTATTAGTCTAGCAGGAGTATTTTCTATTACTTGCAACTAGAATTCTCATTAATACAGATATGTGATAAAGTAATAATAGCAATAGCTGATATTTATCGAATGCTTATTCTGTGCCATATGCTCTTCCGAGGGGTTTATAGGGAGTATCTTATTTAAGCCTCTCAACAACTCTGTGTGCTAGGTATTATCATTCCCATGTCATAACTGAAGAAAGACACAGACTTACTCGCTCAAGGTCACATAGCTAATGGAGCCAAATTTGAGCCTTGGCAGTCTGACTTCAAAATCTGAGCCACTATCCATTACTATAACTTTTTTTTGTTTTGTTTTGTGTTTTGTTTTGTTTTGTTTTAGTTGAGACTGCTGAGAAGTGTGAGAAGTGGGGGCTCAGGCCTTCTAAACTCACCCATCACATGCTCACTCCAGTCCTGCACCCACACTGAAAACTGGAGGAATTGGCAGTCGAAGTAGAGTGTTTGCCCTCTGCCCACCCTGCCCTGAGCACTGCTACCCTCAGGGGCAGAGGGAGAGTCTGGAGTCCCTGGGTTTCCATGACACTACGCTTTTGGGTGGTAAACATTAAACCCACTGGCCTTCATTCCTCTGAGTGCCTAGAGACCTCTGAAACCACCTAGGAGGAAGTAGGAAGAGTCTGGACTGTTCTGGAGATGGGGCACATGGCCACTCTCACTTCCCAGAAGCACTTGTTGGACACTATGTGAAAGAGCAGCATTGCATCCTGCCTCCCACGCAGGGATTGTGGGGCACCATGGTTAGGCACTTGGGCTGGGACTCACATGCTGGCTGACTGCTCTTGACTTGATCTCTAAGGCTCTGTTTCATTAACTGCAGAACGGGGATCGCAATAACCTGTTGGGAACCATTATTGCTAAATGCCCTACAGACAGAGTTAAAAGTGCCTGCAAGCTAGAAGTTTGCAGGGCAGGTAAGCTCGTTACTGAAGGAGAAAGATTGGCTTAATGAATAAGCTCGTTACTAAAATTGTTTGCATATCTGTGGGTGTTGCTTCTCATGCACATCCTAGGGCATATATATACTGTTCTTAATAAACTCAGGGCGCAGTATTCACTGTTAGCCCTCCCGACTCTATCTCTTTGTCTCTCTCTCTGTCTCTCTCTTTTTCTTTCTTTTCTCAATCCTCACTCCCCCACTTGGGAACTGTTCGATCTTAGCCGGCTGGCTCCGGCACCATACCCAGAGGAGAAAAACTAGATAATGTATCCAGAGGGCTTAAAAACCTGGACAGGATTAGGGGAAATGTCTATGTATTGCAAAAAGCAGGAGCCTTCAATAAATATCCCGCAATCCCATTCTTTCAGAGTTTTTGTTTTGTTTTAAAATCTGGAAAGATAAATATCAGGGTGTTCAATGGGATATCTCTGTGTAATGAGATTAAAGGATATTTTAATTTACTTTCTATTTTCACTTTAAACTTTCTAGCATGAAGGTAGATGATTTATGTATTTAAAAACATGTGGAAGTTTACACATATAAAGTATTTTTATTATTATTTACTTCAACGTGCTTTGACAAGCATAAAGCTCATAAAGGCACTTGCCCAAGTCCTAAAGCTCCTGGGAGGGGACAGTTGTGAGTTGACTCCCCAGCAGCCACTCCCCTCTTCTTTTGGAGCAGAGACAGGGTGGGTTGGAACTCATTCGTCTCCATCGGTGGCCCTGGATTGGTTTAAGCCAATTATTGTAATGAGTGGATTGGGGTGCCATTGATGGAGGTTTGGTCCACGATAGTCAATTCCAATACTTGTGTTTATTTGAGAAAATAGATTTTCACTTTTTTGATGTTATAGATGACTTCTGAATGTCACCTGAGAATCTCCACCTGTGTGAGAGCAGGGCCAAGAGGGAGGAAGAGGAGCCAAGAAATGGAAAGAGAGAGAAACCAGATTCTGATTACAGCACTGAGCCACTGGAAAAGTCTCTCCTGAATGTAGACTTTGCTACAACCATTTTTCACGAACCATTTAAGTGTCCTTTATTTTCAAAAACAGTTTGTGAAGTTGGATTTTCTGTTACTTCCAAGTTGCTAACCCATAAAGAAACTGGGACTGGAAGTGGGATGTTGCAAGTAATAGAGCCTACAATGCAGAACTGATGGGGCTGAGGAGGAAGGCAGAGCATGGGTGAACCCCAGGCTCCTGGCTGGGAAGGTGGCAATTCTGAAACAGCTGCTGGTGAAGGAGTTGGCTATGCCGTAGTCTGTTGAATCTTGAAATTCAAACCAGGTGCCTGCAAGGCTGCTTTTTAGTAGACTTGTGGGAAATTTTCAGAATTCTAGAATAGTGGGCCATTTTTTTTAGTTATTTGTAAAGTCCTGCAAGAAAGAGACGTGATTCCTTCGAAATGGGCCTGTTTGAAAGGAGAGAGTGGAAAACTGGGGTTTTGTTAAGAGAAGCCTTTTATACATGAGGCCAAGTTGATGGTGAGTCCAAGAGTCCAGCCAAAAAGATGAATTCTCTATGCCAAACTATATTTAATGTCAGCAGAGATCAGGAGGTGGGAGACTTACAAAACTGAAGACTCCTCAGGTTCCTCCCAAACACATCTCATTAAGGATTCTTTTTCTGACAAGGGAACCCAGCTCCCACTCTTCTATGTCTGCTGAAATGCAGACCATGAACAAGAGGCCAATTAGTGACATCTCTCCACCCCTTTTACGGCTTTGACATGCCAAGGTCAAGGCCATCCATTAAACTGACAGCTGTAGGGTGCACTGAGCCCAAGGCCAGTGGTCAGGAAATAAGATATCCCTAAGTCATGTTCTGCTCCTGGAGATGTGGTAAGGTCTCCATGTATTTGACTGAATGCAAATAGACTGGACACTTTCTAAGCCTTTAAGAATATTACTAAAATTATCCCCAATCTGGCCAATATTGACCCACCATTGCCCAACCCCTAAAGCATCTTCAGGTCTCTAAATTGGTGTCTAACAGGAAATGAGATGCTAAAGTGGTACAGTCTCCAAGAGGAGCATCTCCTAGACCCATCTCAAATGTGTCTATCTGAGACAGGAAGATGGATGGACAGACCAATGCACAGGCAGGAGGTGGATGAACCTTCAGGAAGACTGTATCAGAGATAATGAAAGCCTTATGTGTGTGTTGGGGGGTGAGGTTGGGGGATTGGAGGAGATCTTCTCTCTGCCATCCTGGGTATAGCTAAGCTTTTTTCCTACTTATTAGGGGTGGCTTCTTTCCTGCCTCCATCCTGGAACTGCCACCGGGTTGCTAAGGCTGGACCTGCCTGAATCTGCTCTGGCCTCTGGAATCCAGCCCCCAGCAGATGGCCTTGACCCTTCTACTTGGCCTGCAGCCTTCTTCAGGGCTGAGAATAAGAAGCAACATGCTTCCTCTCTGAGCTTGGAGCCTGCTCACAAGTCCTTTTAGAAATAAAGGACAAAAAGGGGACATTGTTCCCTGGACAATGGGGTTTTCTCACAGATGTGTTTCTCAGGCCTTTGTGAGGAGAGCTTCCTTTAATGGCAGCTGGGACTGGAGGACACCCTCTGGGCCAGGGGCTGGCCAGCTCTTAGGCTACTGAACACAGGGCTGACTGCTAGGCAGAGCCTGGGATGAGGATGGAGTTACAGGTGTAAAAGGACCTCTTGGGTTGGTCTATCTAAGAGAGAGGACTAAGATAGAAGATGAGGGCTGTGGCAAGGGCTAGGCTCAAGGTGGAATTAGGGCAGGGTCTGGGGCAGAATTAGATGGGTAAACCCAGGACTGGGGCTAAAGCCAGGGCTGAGATGAGGCTTTGGGTTAGAACTGCTCCTGGGAGGGCATGTGTGCTTTGTTTAAAAGCCCAGGCATTAGACATGGGCAGCCTGGCTTCTTCCCTGACTCTCTGGGTGGTCTTAGACAGGCTCTCTCTTGCCCTTGGTCTTCCCTCCAATCTCATCTTCTCACCTGAACACCCTACCTAATGTCACAATCTGCCCCCTCTCAGCACTCCTCCCCCTGCTTATATCTCTTTTAGCTCTTTATCCATTCCCTTATCACCTTCTAACTCCCTATGTAATTTATGTATTTATAATGTTTATTGTTTGTTATGTCTGCCCTAACTAGCCTGTCAGCTCCATGAAGACAAAAATCTTTGTTTTGTTCACTTGTGTCCCCAGTTTCTAGAACACATAGGGCAGACATCCATTACATGTTGTTGGATGAATAAAGTTGTTAAGCCTCTCTGAGCTGAGCGTGTCCTCATTTGAAAAGTGAGATGCTGCCTCGGGGTTGCAGAGAGGAGCGAATGCTGTCTCACCTGTGAAAAGCTTTGCTCCAGGCTGGCGGGCACTTCTGCATATACAACTTGTATATGCCTCAGTTTCTGCATCTGTAAAATGGGAATGAAAGTCCCTACTCTGTAGGGCTGTTGTGAGGATTAAATGGGTTCATACAGACAACACCTTTAGACCAGGGCCTCACGTGGAGTCAGTTCAATAATGGTGGGTAGTGGGATTGTTGGTTTAATGATAGTGCCTCAGTTTCCCTAGTCCTCTCCCCTGTTCCACTGAGTCGAAGGTGGGGCTGGAGGTGGCTCTGGGAGTCAAACAGCTGAACCTTTGGTTCTGCAGGGGCTTGAGATAAAATCATCCTTCCAGTCTAGGGATCAAAAAAGACAAAGGGTTTCCAGACCCTTCCTCTTTAAGTATCCATCCAGATTTCCAGGCGATCTTTCCCTGCTCCAGTCAGAGCTGACTCTGTGCTGCCCCCTGTCAACATGCCTTGGAGTTTTTTTTCCTCCTGGGTCACTCACCACTGAGGGCCTGACACCCCAGAGCGTGCCATTTCAGCATTTCCCATTGGAGGAGGCTCCTCAGGGGTCAGTGGAAGTGAGAATTAAAACTCTGGGGTTCCTGGCCTTTTCACTTCTAAATTTAGCTTCTAATGCCTGGTGAACTTCAGGCCTCGTTCAAGTCAGGGAGCACTTAGTAAATGTGGAATAAATGAATGAGTAGAAAAAGCCTCAGCACTGACCCTGACCTTTAGGTAACTGATGTCTGTGGCATTTGGTTTCCTCATCTCTAATGGGGATTGTAAATGTCTGCCCTCTCCACCTTGCAATACTGTTGTGAGACTCAATGAGATCATCAGCTCTTAGAGCAAAAGGAGCGGGGAGGTCAAGCGGTCCAATTTGCTTTTTTTTTTTTTTTTTTTAATAAGGAAATGGAGCCCCAGAGACAAGGTATGAAAAGTATAGATGCAGAGAAACCTAATGTAATGAACTGCTTTCTACCAGCTGAGTGGTCCTGGAATCCTGGAATCTGGACTGGATTTAGAAATCGTCCAATCCAACCAGCCAGAGGGAACCTTAGCCTAGACAGGGAAGGTGACTTGCAGCTCACCCAGGAAGCTAGGGCAGAGTTGGGAGGTGGAGCTCCTAGTTTCCGGTACAGACCTCTTTCCTGTTGTATTGGTGTCATCAGGAAGGGTGGCAGGGGTGGCCCTGCCTCATTTGAACTCTCACTGGGGGCAGAGCCCAGGAATGGGTAAGAGGGATGAAAAATAAGGTGGCAGGGCTTGCCAGGCAGCAGTCCCTTTTGCTGATAACCGATCTCTGGACTCCCAAGGTGTGTGTGTATGTGGGGGGCGGGGTGCGTAACTAGAGGAAAATCATCCAGACACAAAGGGCCCAATGCTGGCTATGTGGTACAAACAGAAGTGCCATCTCTCATAGCTTTGGGGGAGGTAAGAAGTCAGGAGCAGGTGCTGGAGACCCATGATAGGTGGGATGGGGTCCCCCCAACTGCCTGCTGGTCCAGCTTCCCTGCCTCTGTCTAGGCTGTGACAGACAGGTAGACCTTCCATGCCTGCGGACTTGCCCCTGGCTTACTGTTGATGACATCATCTCAAGCCTCTTGGTAACCCTAAACCCTTCCTTGGAGTTTGTGAGCAATTATAGAGACCCTCTCATATTTGGGGTTCAGTTCTGGATGTTTTTACCCATAACGTCTTATGCAAAAGTGTTGTATTTCCTCAACTTCACTCATTTACCACCTCCATGAATTTTGCCCTAATAACCTAACTCATTAAATACATATTTACTCACTGTTTTGATTCATTTTTTAAAAATATAAACTTAGACCGAAAATGAAACTATATCATTCTTGTAAATAAAGAAATAGTATCAATTGCTAAATACAAGAAGGAAGAAAAATAAATAAAAAGACATTCTTGATTTCCGGTGCCAGGCCCCAGTTCTTGTTCCAATCATACTGACAAGTCACATGTGTGCTCTGTCTGGGCCTCTGTTTTCTCCTCTGTAAAATAGGGTTGTTGAAATAATTCAATTAAAAAAAATGAGCAGAGGACCCAAACAGACCCAAACTTCTCCCTAGAAGTCATACAAATGGCCAACAGCTACATGAAAAGATGTTCAATTTCACTAGTATTAGGGAAATGCAAATCAAAACCAAAATGAGATACTTCCTCACACCTGTTAGAATGGCTAATGTCAACAAGACAATTAATAATATTGGAGAGGTTATGGGGAAAAAAAGAACCCCTGGTAGTTAGCGGAGGGAAACGAGATGGGGAGGTAGAAAAGGGTAAAGGGGTCAAATGTATGATGATGGAAGGAGATTTGACTTTGGGTGGTGAACACACAATGCAATGTACAAATGATGTATTATTGAAATGTACACTTGAAACCTATATAATTTTCTTAACCAATGTCATCCCAATACATTTAATAAAAAAATAAAATGGGGTTGTGAGAGATAAGGTATGCAAGATGCTTGGCCCTAGGCTGGCATGGAGTAGGCAAAAGAGAGAATTCTGGGCTGGTATTGGTTCCGCTGGTGCTGACACCTTCTCTGCTCTGCTCTGGCCTCAGCCCCCTCCTGTTCTTCCTCCTTCCCCCATTTATCCAGAATTTTAGAGCTTCCTGTGCACTTTTCAACCGCTGTCTCATATGACTCTTTCACCACGTGGTGAGAAAAACCAGGACAGAGGTGCAAGTCCTCAGGAATCAAGTGACGGGCCCAACGACACCACAGTGGAGTCTAACCTGGGCTGGCTCCATTCTGTGGGATGTGCAGGCTCCTCCCCAGGCCGCCCAGGAGGCAGGTGCCGGCTGGGACACAGTCAGCACAATGCTGGCGGGCTGTCCCTCTCTAAGGAGAAAAGAGGGAATAGCCCCTGTTCAGAGGAGGCGCCCCTCCCGAAGCCACCCTTCCTAGGTCACCCTTGGCTTCCTCCCGTCCTAGCCAAGAAGACAGTGCAAAGGCAGGGAAGAGAGGAAGAGGCTAGCTGTCTTGTCTGAACTGGGAAGGAGAGAGGCCAGGGAAGACAGCCAGCCAGACACAGAAGTGGATAGAGACGGAGAGACACAAAAAGAGACAAGTAGACAGGCACAGAGACCCATACACAGAGGAGCCGACGGGACAGAGGGCGCCAGAAAGACACACCAAGAGACAGAGAAGGCATTGGAGCCAAAGATACAGACAACTACAAGGACACTCAGAAACCAGAATCAGACCCCCATTCGCGGGGAGTGGGGGGGAGTGCTGCGCCAGGGAAGCGGGGAGGTGAAAGGGGCAGGAGAGCTCCAGGAGCGGCGCCTCGCGGGCCCCAATCCCACGCAGGGCCCCAGCGGAGAGTGCACCCAGATCCCCGGCAGGCGGCGCCATGGCCGCGTAGCCAGACCCGCCAGCTCGTCTCGGGCAGGGGGAGGAGCGGGGGCGGGATGGGGACGGGAAGGGCCCGGGCCCGGGCCGGGGGGCGGGGTGGGGGCGGGGAGGGCTGCCCCAGTGGCGCTCGGGCCCCGCGGCCGCCTTTATAAGCCGGCGGGGGAAGCGGCCCCGGCAGCATCGTGCTCCCGCCACTCTGCGCCCTCGATTCCAGCATACTGACCCCACGTCGCTTGTGCCAGAACAAACCTTCATCCACGAAATTTGCGCAGGTAAGGACTCGACGCTGTCCCGGGCTCCTCGGGACCTCCGGGAACGTGGTTGATCCCCGGCCCCTCCCACATCCTCCACTTGCCTCGGAATGGCAGCGAGGCTGGATATAAACGTCAGGGTAGGGAGCTCCGCGCCTGGCAGCCCTTGCAGACCTCCGGCCCCTTGTCCCGCTCCGGTACTCGCGCGTCTCTGAGGCTCTCCGCGGGCGCACTGGGCCGGCTGGAGTTGGACGTGGCTCCCGCGAAGCCCGCGAGCTAAGAGAACCGGGTTCTGGGGTCTCCTGCCTCCAGGACCGCTGCTTGGGACCCCCAGGCATCTCCCGCGGGTGCCCAGTAACTGAGCAGCTCCTATGGTGCCTGCCCCCTTGATCGGAGATCTAAAGACTCAGGCTGGCAACGCCAGCCCCCTGCCTGGCGTCCTCCCGTGCCCCCCACCTAGTAACCTCTAGACCTCGCTACAGCCGCCAGGGGAGGAGGCTGATCTGTCCCCGTAGGGTCTAAAGTAGTTTGGCCAGAGCTGAGAGCAGTAGAGGGAGGGAGGCGCTTGAGTCCAGGATCCGCTGGGGGGAGCAGAAAGGGAACATCCGGCGTGTCGGTGACTTTTGGGGAGTCGGGGTGAGCACAGCAGCCATGGGGCAAAGCTCTGGGATGCAGGAAGCCGAGAGAGCCTGCAACCCACCTCTGGGCGTGTACAGGTGAGTGAGTTGCCCAGGGTTGGTTGCTGTGCCCAGCCTTGGTAGGAAAGGGTTAAATGCATGGTCAACAATGGTGAGGTGGGAAGCTGAGGAAAACCCCAGCCTTCCCGGACGTTGCCTCTTTCTGACCCCCTTTCAATACTCAGTGGGGCTGGCGGAGGGGCAAGATCCTGGCAATCCAAAGACTGGACGATTCTCAGGACAGAAAAGGCCTTCGGGTCCTGGGGCAGGGGCTCGGACTCCGCAGGTGGGCGGGACTTCCCTGGGAGGCAGGGGGCGGGGTTGGCTCCCACCCGGGTGAGGATGACAGCAACTGTTGATTGAGACCCTACTGTGTGCGAGTCCCTCTCCAACACTTTTCTTGCACCGTATTGTTTACAGATGGGGAAGTGAGGCTTAGAGAAGTTAAGAAGTAAAGAAGTTAGGTAAATAGAGACAAGGATTTGAACCCAGACTCCTTACATCCTTAGCCTCCTATTTCCACTTTACTGCCCAAAGGGATGAGGGGCTGAGCCTTGGTTCCTCCTTCTTGTCTTTCCAGGGCTCAGTCCTGCCTCCCACCATCCTCCAAACTGGCCTCCTTTAAATCTTTAGTCTTTCCCACCTGCCTGTCCACTCCCTCTCCCCGTCCCTCTGCTTCTTTTCCCCCTCCTCAATTCCACACCTCTGAATTCCCTAAGCAGAAGAGGCCCCTGAACACCAGCTCCTGAAGTGAGACAGGCTTGGGTGTCTGTGTCAGTGGCCCCACCTGTAAAATGGGGAGTATACCTCTCCCATAAGACTATTCTGAGGAATAAAACTGAACCGAGGCCAGAAATGAGTGCTATCCTCATTTCTCACCATCTAGCCCTGTTCTCTGTGCTGGTAATACAGCAGTAACTTAAACAGACAAATTCTTTCTGGAGCAGGCATTCCATCGTTCGCATTGACAAACTTTTTTCATGCTCGGAAATTGACATTTTAGAATTGGAATCAAGTGATACACAGGGAAGGAGATTAAAATGCAAAAACGTGCAAAACTGATCTGCCAACATTTGGTCATCACTAATAGAGAAGGCGACCTAGCTGTGTGGCCTGGAATGAGTTCTGTTCCCTTTAGGATGAGGAGATCAATAAATAGGAATTACCTGCAATAAGGTCTAGATTAATGCATGTGAAATGTTTAGCTGGCACCTGTGCTCAAGAAACTATTGGCTGTCATCAGCCCTAATCTCGCCAGAAAAATGCAATGCCGAGACTGGGTGTAGGGTTATAACACTGTTCCTTCATCACACACCTTCGTCTAGGCTCTGCTCATTCCTTGATGAGCTACACTGTAGGGTTGCCTGGTGTCCCCATTGCCCACACTCAGATGCTTGGAAGTGGAGCGAACCCAAACTCAGGTCCTGCTTGTCCTGCAGCTTACACACCCAACATCCCCTGCAACCTAGATGTAGTCCTAACTTACAAGTGAAGGAATGGGTCTTGGAGAGAAGCAACTTTTCCAAGGACACACATGCTACTTGGGTAGCTGGGGCTGGATGGAGCCCTGGTGTCTAGAATTTCAAGTCTAGTGATCTCCATATTGTATCCCTCTTTGGGCATGAGGCCTCTTAATCCAGGCATAAGATCCAGTGACATAACCTGGAGTTCTCACCTTGAAATAGAAATTGGAATTGTTAATACCAATGCCAAAGCTCGAAGAGAACATTGCGGAGAAAGTAAGCAAGCTGGGCTGAGAACCAGTGCTCAGAAATCTCTGTGTGGCCACAGGAATGCTGACTCAACTCCCTAGTGTGGGCTGGAGCTAGGTTGTTCTGTATGTTTTTGTTTTTTTTTTCCCTCTTCTAGAGATGTCCTCACTTTTAAAGGACAGCTGAGGGCAGTAGATTGGAGGTTCATTCCTAGCACTGCTGTATGATCTTGGACAAGTCATCTCCCCATTCGGAGCCTTGGATGAGAAATAATATGTAGGTTAGCAACATGTACTTTGTGGAGTTGCTATGAGGGGCCAGCAAAATCATAAGTGGTTTTTCAACACTGGGCTGAACAGTGTTGATGATTGCTATTGAGAAGTTAATAATAGTCCTAGTTTTAGCAGCATTTTTCTAACCATTACCAGATGATCCACAAAGGCCAGAGAGAAGGCCCTATTTGGGTTACAAAGGCCTAGATAGAGAGCGGGGAAAATGCTGACTTTAGGGTCAGCATTCCAGTCCTAGCTGTGTGACCTGAGGCAAGTCACTTTACCTCTCTGAGTGTTAAGTTCCTAGTATGCTCTTGACAACTTTATGATGCTTAGTTGTCTTAAGAACATTTAAGAATAGACTCCATATTTTTCCAATTCTCCATACTACCCCCCAACATTTCCTAATTGCTCCCAGAAAAACTTCATGCTTAAAGTTTTCCATGCTGAAATTCTCAACCTCACTGTGGCATGAAATCAATTGTTTGCATTTAATTTGACTTCTCAAATTAAGGGGTAAAATTTGAGATGAGGGTAGGGGGTGGG
Organism: Macroglossus sobrinus; assembly: GCA_004027375.1. Taxonomy (NCBI): domain Eukaryota; kingdom Metazoa; phylum Chordata; class Mammalia; order Chiroptera; family Pteropodidae; genus Macroglossus; species Macroglossus sobrinus. The sequence continues at coordinate 54,711 of PVKZ01002257.1, forward strand.
AGGAGGAGATGAGGAAAATGAAGTTAAACCAGATGTGTTATTGTTTAACTGCAGGATGGTGGTTAAACTGCCCCAGTATTACCATCGTTCCTTCTGAATTCCAGTAACCAAGAGTCAGGTTTCACTAAAAATTGTAGTGTTCCTTCCTGGCTAGTGTGGACTCTCCTTCCCCATTATTATTATTATTACTATTTTATGTTCATCTGAGGCCACAAAGGACTGACCAGAGAGGAGATCTCACAGATGCCTAGAATTTCAGAGTAGGAAGGCTGGCTCTGTCAATTGCAGACCTGGGGGAATGAGGTCCTCGGCGGGGAGGGGCTGGCCCAGGGTCACCCAGTTGCTTAGGGCACAGTTGGACTGGGATTTCAGTCTCCTGGCTCTGAGCTCCATGACTTCCCCCAAATACCCACTGTCTTGAACTGGGTGTGTATCCTTTCCATAGCATACCCTTAGTATATTTACTTTTTTGAAAAGAAGGAATTGTTCAGGAGAGGATGCAGATAGTGTGGGTTGGTAGAAAAAGATCTTCAACTCAGGAGAGCAGAGTTTCGGTTCTTGACCTGTTGGTATACTCCTTGTGTGACCTTGGACAAGTTACTTCCTCTCTCTGAGCTTCCTCACCTGTAAGCGAAAAGATGCCTGAGGAGCAAGATCCTGGTTCTGATCACAGCACTTCCCTAAGACCTGGAAGGGGTCTAATTTAATCAATTGGTCCTCAAATATTTATGGCCTAGTTTATGGCAGGTTAGTGACAAACTGTCTTCCTACTGAGGCAAGGAGCAGGTGTGGTGGATTGTTGACTCCTGCAGTGATTTAAAAGAGTTTATTTAGTTATTGGTGTTGTTAAACTAGGCAGTTTCATTTTACTACTCTTGAAAGATCAGAAGATGAAGCCACAGCCCTTCCTGGCCACCCAGGCTGGAGCTGATTGGCAGCTGCTCTGTCCACTTTACCGCAGTCCCCACCACTCCCTACCCTCTCACACCCAGCCCCACTACCTCATTGACACTGCCTGCCTGCCTGCCTGCCTTCTGAGTTTGCGCTTTCTGGACGAGGTGCTTTGAGGCCACAGAATGGAACTCAGATCTCATCTGAAGAATTGCATGACGCTTGGCTCAGCCCTTAGGAGGATCAGGGTTAGGAATATGGGACACATGGATGCCAGTCTCTCTTCTGCGGCCTGGTGGTATTTCTGAAAGATGTTGGCTGGGTGGAGGGAGCTATCTTTTTGCTTTGGTGCTCCCCAGGGAGAGACTGAAGGCTCTAGAGGTTTTGGGGTGACAACATCAGCCTGTCTAGAGATCATGCAGCCCCCTCGGAGAAGGAACTCTCTTGACATCTGCCATCTCACCTAATGCTCCCCCAAACCTTGTGCATTGGTGTTCACCCACTTCACAGTCAAGAAACAAACACCACCTTGCACTCTGAACCCACAGTTCTCTGTTCTACCCTCTTTGCTGGGAGCCAAGGCCTGGTGATGACAGCAGACACCACAGCCACGGCACAGATCTCCAAATCGCCACGACTAAGCTCGAGGACAGCATGGGAGGACATGAACCCTCAGGGTTAAATATGGGGGCTCTAGAGGTAGCTACCTAGATGAAAGTCTAGAAGGTTTTCACAAACTGTTCTGGGGATACAAGATTAAAAGGGGGGATGCCGATTCCTGATGGTAACCACAGGTCTCTTGGTCCTGGCACCTGCAGCGGAGTTCAGAAATGTGCCTGTGTGGGAAGTAGCATTTTTATGAGCACCCGGTGAGTACCAGGCATCTTCAGCATTATCTTTCATCCTCATATATCTCACCCCCTGCTGTTTTGCAGTCGAAGAGACTGAGGTCAGAGGGCAGACACCTTAGGTTCACTCCCTCCCATACATGCCTCTGTCACCCTGTCCTGACCCAGGAAAGGGAGTTGAGGGGAAGAGAGGCTGGGAGGTTATTTCTGGGAATAGACCTCAGCCTTCCTGGAGTGAGACCCTGATCCTGGCTTGTTGCAGAGAATGGCTTCCTCCTCCCAGCTCTCAGTCTGTGAGTCAGGTGGGTGAAGTTTACTTGGCTTGCAAGCTGCTGAGCAAAGCTCAACAAACATCGTAGGTAATTTTAAAAAGTGCTTCCTTAGGTGGCTTTTATTTGAAAAGACATTAATCCAACTTTTAAAAGGGTCTACAATGTAATATTTGCTCAAGTCAAGCTCTTGTCTTTTCTGATCCACCTTTTACTTTGTCTACAAAACAACAGTGTGGGCACCCTCTTAGATCTCAAGCTGAGATTCTCAGGTCTCTGTCCTGTCATTCCCAAGACCTCTTTGTTGGCTGTCACTGGACTGTATCAGGCGTGGCCTTTCTCAGTATCATCCCCCAGGCCTCTTTGTTGGCTGTCACTGGACCATATCAGTCTTGGCCTTTCTTGATTATCATTTGTCTCTTTCTTCCTCTACCTGTCCACCCTTTGACTTACCAGCCTCTTAACATATAGGAGTTAATAACTTACTCATCTGCCACCATTCTGGGTAGAAAGCATCTCATCTGATCCTGAGCCTTTCTCACTCCCACTTAGCACTTCTATAGCTGCTCTATTTTCTCTGCTCCCCCCTCCCATCTGCACATACCACTGCTAACTAACATCACCATGCCAGGTGTGGTGTTCAGAGCCTCACCTGGAATTGCTTAGTCTGACAGCAGCTCTGTGTGGCAAGTGCTGTTATCCCCGTGTTACAGATGAGGAATCAGGCACAAAGCACCCACCTGGGAAGTGGGATACATACCCATTCACCCCCTACCTTTGCCAATCCACCCATGTGAGGCTGCTTCCTTCTTCGTGGCATGAATGACACAATCCAACTTCCTGGAAGAATCCAGTTCCTTATTTATTTTGAAGTCATCAACTATTGCAATTTATATTTCAGCTTCGGTTAGCCTATTAAGATATCAAATATAAATGGGTCCTCTTAATAGCTCGTCCAAGCCCTTGCATGAATCACCTAGTGTATTTTTTGTGGAAATGCTGTGTTTAAATTTTCCTCTCGACCTAATCCTTATAATTAACATTTATGGGTTTACTCTGTCAGGAACTGAGCTAATCATGTTGAATGACCTTTTTGCGCTTAACTTGTTATCCCCTCTATTTTACAGAACAGAAAACTGTGATTCAGAGAAGCTGAGTAACTTTCCCAAGGTCACTCAGCAGGAAAGTGGCGATAACACTTAAATCCAGGTCTCATACTCTCTCGCCCAATGAGTTTAGCATTTGCATTCAAATTTTTATGTTTGGATACAAGCCCTCAGGAGACCCCACTGTATACCTTTGTCTCTGGGGTTTGCAAAGTGATGTGGAGTTGGAAGGTCTCAGAGGGAGGGGACCCAGCATAGGCACTCCTGGCTGGGCCGCAGCATCTCTTCTCCCAGACAGTGGGTCTCAGCTTGGACACCTCCTCTTCTAGTTGAGAAAAAGGAAAGGATAGTCCTATCAGGAAGCATCCTCAGAAACCCAGAGGGGCCTAGGTTTAAATACCAGGCTGCTGTTTCAAGCTGTGCGACCTTGTGCAAGTCACCTTTCCTCTTTTGGCTTTTGTTTACCTTACTTGACAACCTGGCTTGCTTTGAATGAGATGTGGCCTTAAGACTTTTCTAGTTCACGTATGGCAAATAGTTGGCGTGCACATTGCTACTCTTTTGTCCTGTACACATGTCAGACATCACTAATCAGCCACTGCTTTTTTTCCTTCTAAACCTCAAATTCCTTCTAAATACAGTCCTCCAGGCAGCCATTATCAACTACTTAGAGTTGGCATGCAAGATTGAAGGACATCCCAGAACCAAATTAGATTTAATTATTGTGTGGACAGGGGTGGGGAAGGGACAGGCCCAGAGTGGCACCCGGGTCAATGTCACCATACTTCTGTCTTCTTTTCCTTGTGTGGGAAAGTGGGAGGAACCCAGAGCTAGTCTGGGCCAGATCTCACCTCTGCTTCCCAGGTTCAGTCCTCAAGGGAGGCACTAGTTTCTGGGGCTGGTCACAACCCAGGCTTAAAGTAAGACTGAAAAGGAGGTGACTGGCTAGCTTCAGATCATCCTGGAAAGTTCTGCTCATCCCTTTTCTCACTCAGTGCAATAGCATCAATAGTAGTAATAAGAGAACGTTTACTGAATATTTATTATGCACCAAGCCACTCTGCTAAATGCTTTATATACATTCACACTTTTAATCCCTAAAAATGCCTGTTTTTTAAATGAGGTAAAGGACTCAGAGGGGAAGTCACTCGCCTGAGTTGCCCTTGCTGGTGAACCAATGGAGCTACTGAGATTTGAATTCATGTCCATGCAACCCTGAACCCACTTCCTGTCCCCGGCTCAGTATGGGGACCGTTGGGCTCTGGCCTTGCTCTTCCTCAGCTCGCCATCATCATTTCTCATTCGCAACCGTGACACTTCTTTGCCTGTGGAAAGTGCTTTTTTGTGCAGTCTCCTGCATATGCGCAGAGTAGACAGCCAATGGCTTCTCCACTTTTGCGAGTTAGAAAGTTGGGCCTGGGACCACACAGGGATGAAATGGTGATCCCTACACCAGAAAATTAAGTGTCTTGCCTGTTCCCTGGGCCTTGCTGAGCAGAGGAGCCCAGGGCACGAGATGGGAACTCAGAAATACTGCGGCTGAGGTGGGTTTGGGCTTGTGCTCCTGTCCCAGGTGGACCAATTTTAGTTCCTGTTTTAATCAGCCATATGACCCTGGATGAGTCACTTTAATACTCTCAGCCTCAGTTTCCAGGCTTCTGTCACACTATTCAGTTTTTAAAGCTTTTTCTTATTCACGAACTCACTGACCCCCTTCAAGCAGCTCAATAAAGTATTATCTTCATTTTGCAAAAGGAGTCATTGAGGCTTAGGTCAAATCGATGGCAAAACTAGCCCTCGAACTCAGGTCGGGGTCCCAGGCTAAGTTCTTTACCCAGTGTGTCCCTGGTCTCTTGCATCTTCACCTTTGTACCTACTCTCCCCTTCCCTGCAGGGCCCTTCCTGACTGCAATTCCAGTTGGCATCATGGCTTGCTTTTTTAGATCTTTCTCAGAAATCTCGAGCCTTTTGTTATCTGTTCATCCACATAGCACTCGGCTCTGAGTATTAGTTTCTGGAGGGCAGGAAGCCTATCTGAATCATTTATGAATTCCAGTGTCTAACCAGGTGCTTGCATTCAGCAAATGTTTCATGTCCTCACGTGAGTAAAAAAATGCTGCCACACCTGGCAGGGGTTTCTATAGCCCAGCTGGGCTTGCTAACCTGTCCTTTTAGCTTAGATATCCAAGTCACCCCAAGGTGAGCCCAGCTGCCCTTCTCAGATCTCCACTGGTATCTTCATCTCACCTCTGATGACACCAGCTCATAAATGGTTTGTTAACAACTAGCAGCAGGACAAGCCAGTTTCCCTGTTGATGGCTCAGGGCCCTTAGTCAGGTATGGGTTCCCCCAACATTATACTTCAGATCAGTCTTTTTGTGCATTCTACTCACAGACGTACCCTCAGTATGAAACATTAATTTCTTCGATAATAATAATAGTAATGGCTGTACATAGATAGAGTAATGAATCTATGTATACCATGCTTCCTTGGTGCACAGTTTGAACTTAGTACATATTTAGTGAGCTTGCACACCACATCCTGAGGCTAGGCCCAGATGGGGATTTCTAGGAAGGGAAATTGACCTGTTACCTCACTCCTGTCTGGGGCAGCCTGACATGTGTCAGCTCTGTAATTCCCTGGCTCTGCTCATGGCGGACAGTAACAGAGATTAGCACCTCTCCAGACAGCCTTGAGGAAGGTAGTGCTGTGACCTATGAAAGATAGAAGGCAGAAATGAGGCTCAATATGGTTAAGTAACTTGCCTATGGTCACAGAGCTGGAGGGTAATGGAGATGAGATTTGAACCCAGAGCCTGGAGTCTTTCCTCTCTGCCTCCCAGTCTGCTAAGCCAGCTGGTTTGGGCTCTGGCGAGGGTGGATGTGTCTGTCTTAGGGCTGTCTGTTCCAGAGATCTAGGCCTAGCTCCAAAGAACATAATTTGTTTAATAATAATGGTAAGAGTTGTCATTACTGAATCCCTCTGTATGGCCTGCTAAGTAAGTGTTTTTCACACTCTTTCTTTTGTTCCTCTTAATCTCTCACAGGGTCGGCACTCAAATCCTTTTGTTACAGGTGAATAGAAGCACAGAGGAGCACAGAGGAAGGGAAGGGCCTTCCCAAGGTCATGCAGCTCAATTGTGGTTAAGCCAGAATTGGAACCTGGGTAGCTTGGCTCCAGAGTGTGAACCCCAAATCCTTTAATATTAGATAAATCTTTGCAGGCCACATGTGTAAACTCTTCTTGAACCTGATGGTTTTCCAGAGCCCGACTCTGGGCGGGAATGAGAGGCAGGAATTGACTACGTGACACTCCCTGGCCTCGTGAGCTGAAGAGTGCAGAGTTTATCTGTCTCCTGTGTGATTCCTGGGGTAACGGAGAGATGGGGGGTGTGGTGCACAGTGGGACAGTCCTAGTGTCTCCAGGACCAGGGTGAGGGGGAGGCCAGGGCAATTAGCCTGGGAGAAGCTGCTAACTCAGAAACCTTAGTCCAGGGCTCTGGCCTCGGGCCTGACCCTCCTGGGTTTCTATCTCAGGCTTCCAGTGTCTTCCTGGGGTGGAAAATCTCAGCGCACTGTCTTATTTGACAACTTTGTCCTGAAATGTCCTCCTTCAACATCCGAATCCCCGGGTTGGCCTGCCTGCCTCACTTCCCCTTTTCAGGGGAGCAGCTCTTTTCTTCTTGGGTAGCTACATGATCTGAATAATCAAGTGTTTCTCCGACTGGCCCCTGGCCAGGCAGAGCTCAGCCACATAAGGCCTCTAGCTGGGGCTCTGAGGCAGACCAGCCAATCTCCTCATTTAATCAGCGAAGGCAAAAAATGGAGAAACCACCTGTCCTATTGGCCTTGCTAGGCCAGGACCCAGTGGTTCCTGTGACGGAGGCAGCTCTGGCTTTGGGCTTTGTCCGCCCACTGCCCGGAAGTGGCTCCTGCTGGGAGAAGGAAGGGACTGCTCCTACTCTAGGAAGTTCCTGCTGGAATGGCCTTTCTTGTCAGCGCACTTGGGTGCCGGTTTCTTGGCACCTGTCAGGGTGGGGAAAGGAAAAAGCAGAGTCAGGGAGGGAGAGAGATGTGTGCAGGAGAACATTCATTCATTCATTCATTCATTCAACAAACATTTCCTTAGCCCAACTGCCTGCTAGGCCCAGGGCTAGATGCCGCAATTCAACTGATAAATCTGATCTAATTTTTGCTTCCAAAGAGCAGCCAGTATATGAGGAGGTGGTTGTATCAACAGACCCATATAGAGTGGTAGAAGGTAAAGGGAAGTTCAAGGGCCATGGGAGCAGAGGAGGGCACCTAACCATGTCCTGGTTAGAATGACCACAAAAGATTTCTAGAGGAGGTGGTATTTGATCTTTTTTTCTCTCTCCAACAAATATTTACTGAGCATCTTCTATAGCAGGGTGTGGTTTCAGATCCTGGGGATACACAGTCAACAATACAAAGGCCTTCCTCCCAGGGCTCTGATGTACTGGAAGACACAGACCGTAAAGTCATTAAGTTCATGTCAGACAGTGATGAGCACGGCGAAGGAAATAAACAGGGCTGTGAAATAGTGAGGGTCCAGGGCACTGTGGGCGTTTCTTCCCCTGGTGTGGCAGGGAAGAACTCAGAGAGTGAAGCCTTGGGCTGGAAAATGAAGAGTGAGCCCAGCAAGTGTTGCTGGCGAGAGAACAGCCAGAGCAAAAATCCCGAGGGGAGACAGCAGGGCCTGGAGGGTCTGAGTGGTGAGGGCCTGGGGCCAGGAGATGCTGTCGGAAAGATGGGCAGGACCCAAGCTTGTAGACTTCCATCCTATCGGCCAGATGTTAGGGGTCAGGTGACCTCCCATTTGTTGGATGGACTTTGAAAAACAGTTTGACCAGGAATGGACTTTGGGATTTACCACTCAAGCCTTCCCTGGGTACAGACGGGGTGGCAGAGGCCCAAAGAGGAAAACTGACTCTCCCAAGGTCACAAAGAATGGTGCTAGAACTGGTTCTAGGTCCCCTAGCCAACACCCAATTTCTCTCCAATATACCTACACAGCTCCTCTGAGTTAAGGTGGACATTTATTAATCACTTACTGTTTACCAAGTCACATACCTTGCCCAGTTTGACAGGAAGATGAGGCTCAGAGAGGTACAGGGACCTAGGTGAGAGTTGTGCAGACTTGGGTTCCTTATGGTTAACCCTGGCCAAGTGACTGCACCTGAATTTACTAATAAAACGAGTCTAGGACTACAGTCGTGACCCCTTACATATGGGGGATACTTTCTAATACCTCCAGTAGATGCCTGAAACTGGGGATTGTCCCGAACACCCATGATAAAGTTGAATTTATAAATTAGGCACAGTTAAGAGATTAACAACCATAACTAATAATAAAATAGAATAATTATAACATTACACTGTAATAAAAGTTATGTATGTGGTGTCTCTCTCTCCGACAGTATCTTATTGTACTGTACTTACCTTTTTAACTTAACAGAAGCACTTGACAGCTTCTCTTGGCATATCCTAGTTGCCAGCATCACTACTCGTGCACTTCGGGGGTCATTATTAAGTAAAATAAGGGTTGTTTTAACACAAGTGCTGTGATGACTTGACAGTCTGATAACCCAGATAGCTACTAAGTGACTAATGGATGGGTAGCTTCTATAGCGTGGACACACTGGACAAAGGGGTGATTCGTGTCCTGGCTGAACGGAGTGGCACTGTGCGGGATTTCATCACGCTATTCAGAACGGTGCACGATGTATAACTTATGAATTGTTTATTTCTGGAATTTTCGATTTAATATTTTTAGAACAAGGATGATCACAGGTAACTGAAACCTCGGAAAACACAACCACAGATAGAGAGAACTATACCGTAATGCTTTCTTGCTTATGAGTCCGTTGAGAATTCAATGGGATAGAATGCATGTGGAGCATTTTCTATAGTGCTTGGCAAAATGGGAATATTTACCGAGCATTTTTGTTTTCATTTAAATTATTTTATGGACCCTGAGATCTATAAATAGATGAATCATGATGCTCGTGTCAAGTACTCTATCATCCAGTACCAAGACTAGAATATTGATAGTAATTGATATCTTCCTCGGAACTCCTCCATCCATCTCCTACCCGCTTCCTTTCCTGTGGGGTAACCACTATCCTGAACCTCAGGTTTCTCGATCTCTTGTCTTTTTTGATTAGTATTTTTTTATTTTGGTTTTGATTAGTATTTTAATTAGTATTAGAAATACATATATATGTTCCATAAATATGTATCTGGAGTTCCTTATACCCTTTGCCTTTTTTGATTTGTATTTAAAATCATATTATATAGGTGCATTATATATAAAAAAAATTTATATCTATGATAGGGAATTATGCACAATCTCTTGCAACTTATTTTTTCCACTCAATCTTACATAGCGAGATTTGTCCATATGTTGCATGTAACTATAATTCTTCTTTTTTTAATTGCAGTATAATATTCTACTGGGTAACTTTCACAGGTTTTATTAATTCCATTTCTTGTTGATGGCATATAAGTTATTTTCAGGTTTTTACTAGTGTGGAAAAAGCACCCATGAATAATTATGTACCTGCTTCCTAATGCATGCATTTAGGGATTTTTCTCTTTATATATTTCTAAGAGTGGAATTATTGGGTTGTTGGTCTATGAAAATTTGTTCAGTATTACAAAATAAGAGCATATTGTTTCCCACAATGACTGTATCAGTTTATACCCCCACCTGTAACATATAAGAAGTTCTGCTGTTCTGCATCTTCTACAGTACACAGCATTGTCAGACTTCTTAATTTTTTCCAACCAGGTAAGTATAATGATTTCTCACTGTAGATTTTATTTGTAATTCTCTGATTACCAAAGAGATTGAATAAATTTGTATGCCAAGATGTATGTGAATCCTCTCCTGGGAATGTCTTTTGCCCGTTTTTCTATTTGTCCCTGGGTTTTTTTTTTTTTTCTGTTTCTTATTAATTTGTAATAGTTCTTTATATTCCTGTACTGAGTCCAATCATGTTTTGGAAATGGAAATTCTAAAATTTACTGTAATCTTTTCTTTAATAGTGTTTTGATGTCTCGTTTAAGAAAGTGTGCCTTACTCTAAGGCAGAAAGCTATTCACTTGTTAATAGAAAGCTGTTAACAGTTTCTATTAAATGATTTAAAGTTTTGTTTTTCACATTAAGACCTTGGTCTATGTGCAGTTGATTCTGTATTACTGTGAAGCAGGGATCCAATTCAATTTTGTCCTATCTAAATACCTATTTTTTCTTGTGTTTTCCAGTTTTTGTTGCTGATATATAGAAATGCAATAGGCTTTTATTTTTTTGCATTTTGCATTTTGACCTTTTCAAGCAAACTCACTAAATTCTTTTTCCAATATTTGTCTGTAGAATAATGTAGTTTTAATCTTTATGCTTTTAATCTTTTTTCTTATTGCACTGTCTAGGACTACAGTACAATCTTAAATAAAAATAGTAGTACTAAGTATCTGTGCCTTGTTTTTTATTGTAGAGAGAATGTTCTAAAATTTTCACATTTAGAATATGTGATTTGCAGATTTTTAATAAATTGATTTTTTTGGGTTAAGAAAGCTCTCTTCTATTTATAACTCATTGAGAATCTTTTATATAATAACTTGTGTTGAATTGTATTAAATACTTTCAAAAAGTATCTTGAGATGATTGTATGTTTTTTCTCTTTTAATCTGTTAATATATATTACAAATATAGATGTTCTGATATTAAACTATCCTTATATTCCTAGGATAAATTTTCCTTGTTCATTATGTATATATTTGGTAATGGTCTGATAATATCTTGTTTCGAATTATATCAATTTTCATGAATAAAGTGTGCCTCTAATTTTCATTTTTTATATAATACTTTTCTGCTTGGGATTTCCAATTATGATGGCCTTGTGGAATTAGACAGTAATATTTCTCTTTTACCTTTCTCTGGAAAAATTTGGGTGAACTTGAGATAATTTGTTTTTTGAAGTCTGGTAGAATTCAGCTGTAAAAATCACTTCAGCCTGTTGTTTTCTTCGTAAAAATTTTAACTACTGTTTAAATTTTTTAATTCAGGTTTTTTATTTCTTCTCTAGTCAGTTTTGTAAGTTATTTTTAAGAATGTGTACATTTAATCTACTATTTCAAATTTACTGACATAAGGTTGCTTACAGCATTTTCTTACTGTATTCCTCTTTTTAATAATACCTGTGTCTTATCTCTTTCTCCTTATTTTTTATTTCATTTTTTCTGATTAATCCTGCCTCCAGTTTACTGACTTTAAAAGAACCAACTTGTGGCTTTGATTGTCTCAATTGAATCTTCGTTTTCTATTTTGTTGATTTCTGCTCTATAGAATCTCCTTTTATTTGGGGGAGGTTTCTATTTTTTCTAACTTCCTAAGTTGGACACCTAGCTCATTAATATTTAGCCTTTCTTTGCTACATTCCACAATTTTTTGATATGCAGTGTTTTTATTATCATTCAGTTCTAAGTAATTTTAAATTTCTACTATTATTTTTCTTCGATCCATAAATTATTTAGGGATGTTTTCATCTCTAAGTCTGTGGGGAATGGTTTGTCCTTTTAAAACCTAACTTCAAACTTAATTGTACCATGGTCAGAGAATGTGCACCATGTAAAAACCTGTTGTTTAAAATATGAGACTTGCTTTATGGGCCTGGTATCTGACCAATTTTTTTTTTAAGTGTTTGAATGTTCCTGAAAAGAATGTGTGTGTGTGTATACTTTGTTTCTATCATCCTACATTTTCATTTTAATTTGTCTTGTTTTTTTTTTTTGTTTTATTTTAACGTTTATTACTTTTTAAAAAATTGTTGGCTATAGCTTTTCCCTACAAAGACAAGATTAGCATTTTTTTAGATATCTTGGTCTCTCCTCCTACAGCCCTTATTCTTCATCGACATGCCCTTTAGCCCCCTTGACATCACTCTGAAATTGGCCATTTTTAGTTCTGAGTTATTTTAGGTATATGTTCTTCTTGTTCTTTTCTTTGATCTGGGGATTTTTTTTTACTAGGTTATTTGCTCAGCCTTCACATATCTTTAGTATCATCTGTGGAATTTGTTTCTGTTACGTCAATAGTTGCTTCAAAATTGTTTTTTGTTTCTTTGGGTGCGTGTAGTTCTCTTTTTATACAAACCCGAGCGCTTGAATAATGTGATTTTTATTAGCATTTAACATTCGAAGACAATTTAGCTGGATATAAAATTCTCTGTTCAAATTTTTTCCTTTGGTACTTTGGTCAATTCGATTAGGTACTTATTCCTTTGTAAATAATCTATTTTCCTCTAGACTTTTAGAATGTTTCTGTTGTATTTTGATAGTCACTGTAATATTTCTTAGTGTGTATTTTTTCTTATCTGTCATTTTTTACATATTTGGGCCCCATTTAAGCTGATATTTTTCGTGTTTCTTTAGTTCCAAGTTTTCCTCATTATTTCTTTAAATATTTTAACCCTTGACGTATTTTCCTATGCTGGGACTCCTATTATCTAGATAGCACTTATACTTCTATCTCTTTCTTTCTGTTGATATATTATTTCATACAATGAAATGAACAGATATTAAGTGTTCAATTCAATGCATTTTGATAAATGTTGTTACCTTGTAACCATGACTCTAAAACAAGATTAAAAAAAATCATTTCTATCGCTCTAGCAAGTTCCTTCACACCTCTTTCTAGTCCATTTTGCCTCCAAAATACAATCATTATTCTGATTTCTTTCACCATTTGGCCTTTTCTTGTTTTTCATAAAAATGAAATCATATAGTCTGTACTCTTATGTCCAACTTATTTCACTTAACGTAATAGTTCTGAGATTCACCTCTGTTTGTTGAGTCAGTAGTTCACTTCTTTTTTTTTCTGAGTAGTTTTTATTTTATCAACATACCACCATTGTGTTTTTATCCATCTATTAATAAATATTTAAACTGTTTCCAGTTTGGGATATTATACTTATTACACTTATATATGAATCTTTGTGTAGGTATTTTCATTTCTTTTGAGCAAATACGTAGAAGCAGACTTGCTAAACCATGTGAGAAGTGTATGTTTAACTTTATAAGAAACTGCTAAATTCTTTTCCAAAGTCATTGTATTATATGACACTTCCATGAGCATTATATGTGACTTCTAGTTTTTTCTATATTCTTGACAATGCTTGATTTTACAAGTTGTTTTGATTTTATTGTAGTCATTTCAGTGGGTGTGAAATGGGTTTTTCCATTTACCTGTTAATGATGTAGTATGAAATGGGTTTTTCATTTACCTGTTAATGATGTAGTACTTCTTTCCATGAACAATTGGTCATTTGTACAGTTTCTTTTTGAAATGACTGTCTTTTCTGTGTGTATGGGAGGATCGTTAATCATTTTATTGTCAACTTAGGAGTTTTTTATTTACTGGATACAAGTCCTTTGTCAGCTATATGAACTATACTTTTCCATTATGTGTCTTGTGTCTTCAGTTTCTTAATATGGTATCTTTCAATAAGCAGGAACTTAAATTTTGATGAAGTCCAGTTTGTCGATTTTTTCTTTTATGAAGTTAGGACTCCGTGTCTACCCCAAAACCATGAAGCTATATGATTCTGGTTTTATAATTAGGTTTATAATCCATTTTAAATTAATGGAATAAGATTGGGGTTGATGTTTTAACTTTTAACCGATATTTTACTATTTTTTTCATATCATCTGTTTCTTAATCCTTCCCAGCTTCCTCCTAGAAGTATTCCTCCATCTGATATCCCACTTTCCTGTTTCTTAATTCATTCTACCTATTATGTTTGTTATTTCAATTGTGTTTTTATACAGAATATTTTCACTTGAGTCCTTTAATACTCTCTTGTTCTGTTTTGTATTGCTAATATCTTTCCTTATTTCTTTTGAGTGTTTCTAATGCTTATTTAAAGTTCTCAGTCCATCTGTTGAATAAGGCTGATTCCCGTGGTACCTCTAATCAGTTTGTTTCTTTTGAAGGCATCATGCTCCTTGGATTCCCTTTAGCTCATGAGCTCATTTCGGGGGATGGGTTGGGGCGGGGGGCTTCAGCTATTCTGTCTAGTGCTGTGTATTAGAGTAAGAATCTAAGTCTCTGGCAGCACCAGTGAGCCCAAGGGGATGACAGTCCCAGAGCAGAGACCGGTAGGCACCAGAAACATATAATTCCTCACAGTGTTTGGCAGCACCACTCCCCCTACCCGCCAAGTAACTAATTCCACAGGACTGGCCTTCACTTTCAGCACCCCAAGGAGAAGCAGCCAGGGGAGGAGGAGTTGTCTGCCCAGGTTAGAATCAACCAGCCTCGAGGTCTGGAAGGGAAGGGATGGTGGAGTGACTGTGGAGGTTCGTCAGTTCCCTGTTGATTTCTGCAATGCCACCTTGCCTGCTGCACTGCCCTGAATTTACTCCAGCAGACACTTGTGCCATCTGCCTGGGATGCTGATGCCCAAGTGAGAGCGCTGGCCTCGGTTGTTCAAGGGCAGCTGGTGTGTGTGTGTGTGTGTGTGTGTGTGTGTGTGTGTGTGTGTGTCTGTGTGTGTGTGTGTGTGGCGGGGGGTGGTCTGCTGGGGGAAGTCTTGATGTAAAAGAGGCAAGAGCAGAAATCAGCCCTGATATTCTTTCCTACAATATTCTCCACCATCCTAAAGATGTCACTCTGCCCCTTCTCCTGGCTGCAGCACCACCACCCAACCCTACACATACAAATTGAAAACCTTGTTCTGTCTCCCCAGGAGATTCTGTTTTCTCCATAATTTCCTTGGTTTAGTGGCATTTTGCTCTTTTATTATGATGGGGTTGATTTAAAGAAGGGGGTCCAGGAGTCATAGACCTCCATCCTCCCTCACTGATAGTTTTAGGGCAGAGTGTATGTGGCCCCTACCCACACCACATCATTGGCCAGAGCACAACTGCTTCAAAAGAAAAACAGCAAACTGATTAGCGATACCACTGCAGTCAGTGATATTAGAACAGATAGACCAAGAATTTTAAAGGAGCGATAGAAACATGCAAAAGAAATAAGGAAAGATGTTAGAAACATAAAACAATAAGAAAGTGTTAAAAAGAAAAAGAACCAAGTGGAAATATTCCATATGAAAAGCATCATCATCATCATCTGTCCCTGCCCCAACCTTTGCACACACCTTACAACTCAATATTCTCAAAAAAGACACCTTCATGGTCTCCAGGCCTTTGCATAGGCTATTCCCTCTGCTTAGACTACCTCCCCTCCGCTTCTGCTGGAAAAATTCTTGTGCATCCTCAAGAATCCTTCCCTGATGGCCCCTCATGGTCAGTGTGATACCCAGTGATGGCATGCAGTTCTGGAGTTAGGAAATCAGGGTGCTTGTCTTGAATCTTTAACTACCTGGCTCTGTGACTTTGGGCAGGTCACATTGCCTCACTGGACCTCACGCTCCTGCTAGAAGAAAATGAGAGTGTTAGGTAGGACTAGATTATTCTCAAAGTCCCTATTAGCTCTGATAAGCTTGTGGGGGTGGGGTGGGGAAGAGTGAAGGTTCTAGAATGGGACTGGCCATGATCCCCTCCTGAGTCAGCACTTAATCACTGCGTTTCAGTGAGCAGTTATTTCAACTCATGAAGCCTCAGTTGACTAACCTAGCATAATGGTTAAGAGCTCAAATTTTGGAGTTGGACAGTTGGAGCTCATAATCCCAGCTCTGCCACTTACCTGCTGTGTGACTGTAGGCAAGTGATTTAACCTCCCTGTGCTTTCCCCCTTCTTCTGTAAAATGGGATTGATACTAAGCGTGCCTATCTCAGTGTAGGAACACAATGAATGCCGCTGTTGTTTTGCTGGTGGTGGTTCACCATTAGACGGATTTCTCCATTCAGTTCAGCAATTTCTTGGTGTTTGTCTGCCGGGCTCTGCTAAATCTTTTCTCAATGCACTGTCAATTAATTTTTATCTCTTAACAGATACTTTCTCCACTGCCTTTTATCTTTATAACAACCTTGAAAGATAAGACCTGTTTTACAAATAAGGAACCTGCAGCTCCAGTCATAAGGTCACTTTCAAAGCTGGCCAGGACTTAACCCTAACCCGTGACCACCTCCTCCATGGCCAAGGTCTTTCCACTGCAATTGCAGTGTTCAGAAAGATTAAACGAGGGTTTAGGGATTACTGAACAAGGTCAGATGGGAAAGTTCAGTGAGAAGCTCTCCCACCCGCTTCTGCAGCTGTCTGCCCACCCTTGGCCATACACAAGATGTCTTTTGTAGGTTTCATGCAAATGTGGGTTTAGTGATGGGCCAGAAGTTAATTGAAGAGGCAGAACAAGGGTGCGTAGGACAATTATGGGCTCATATGACCTGGAATAGAGAGCCAAAGGAGTTTTGGGGAAGGGAGTTGTTCTTTTGAAGGACATGAAATCAGTGAAGAGGAGGATTGAGTTTCAGCAAGCTCAGAGCAGAAACTGGCGAGCAAAGCCTGTAAAAGCAGATGTGGCCTTAACAAGAGGCAGCTCCGGAGGGTGGCATTGGGGCTAAACACAGACCCACCATGTACTCCCACAGGTCTGGCCATGTGGCACCCTTTCTCAGAGCCTCGGTTTCCTTATCTGCAGAAGGGCTCCTGCTACCATTCGGGGCAACTGGGGAGAGGTCGTGTGGGAGATGGGCAGCCCTGCACTGGAACCTCAGTTCCCCAGCTGGTTAGGTTGACATGCATGAACTAGAGATTTAAACCTGAAACTTCAGTTTCCTCATCTGCAATTTGGAAATCACATTCTTGGTTTATCGGGATTATTGCAAGGCTATAGTGGAATGGTTTTTTTTGGGGGAAACCTTCTCTGACCTGTTTAAAACTGTAAATACCACCTCTCCTTCCTGTTCTCCTCTCTGCCTACTTTTTCTTCATTGTACTTACCCCCACCTGGCCTCCTATCAATTTTACATTTTTTCCTTCTTGTATGCTCTCCCCACCAGTGGGAATTGGGCTGCTCTGTTCAGCACCTAGAACAACCCCTGGTATATAATAGGTACTGAGTAAACAGTGGTCGAATGAACATTGATTTAATATCCTACAGGGCCCAGGTGTATGGAGTAGGGGGCGTTGAGTCAGTGTCAGTTGGATCTTAGAGGGGTCAGAGGCACAAGAGAGGTTAGGACAGCTCACTTGGGGTGCCCAAGGCACCCCACAGCTCACAAGGGCTCCCCATGAAAGCATTTGGGGCTTGGATTGCAGGGTAGTGCCTGATCTCTCACTGGCCACAGCCTGCAGAAGGTGAACCCTCTGGGACAGTAAAGTTGGATGGGCCTGAACACTAGGGCTTCTTAAGGTGCCAAGACCCTTGGGCAAACAGGAAGCTCATAACACTTGGCCTTCCTCTTTCCTTGAGCTTTATAAAGCACTCTGACTGCTCTGAAGTGGAAGAAACTAGCCACCCAAAGAAATCACCAATGCCACCCAAAGGCTAGGAGGAAAAGCAATGAGTTTGGAACCAGGTAGATCTGGCTTGGCCCTGGCCCTCTTTAGCAGAGGGACCTTGGGCAAGTCACGTCACCTCTGTGAACTTTATTTCTTCCTCAATGAAATGGGTGCAGAAGAATTCCCTCGTGTGCTGACTTCCTAGGGCTTTGTGTACCCCCCAGGAAAAATGTGTGTCCCAACCAATCATCACTAGACTGAAGGGCACAGAAGGCAGAGTCTGTACCTTCAGCCCCTAGTGCAGGGCCAGGCGCACAGTAGGCACTTGGAATCTAATGGTCAAAGAGTTGTTAAAGTCAACTGACAACAGCCTATTAGAAGGGGAGGGTCCAGGTCCCACATGGAGTGAGCTTTTAGGGAAATCCCCTCAGGGACCTCTTACACTTCGACAAGATTCCAAAAAGAAAACCTAACTTGTATTCCATTGGACTCTTATTTTACTACGCACTTGAAACTTATTGACTCATCTTTAGCTTGTCCGCAAGATGTATTCTTTGGTAGGAACAGCAGGCTGAGTATGCGTGATGTGTTTCCTTAGAAGGTAAGGGACTGAGAAAAATGGGCTGAATTGGAGTCCTGAGTTGTGTTCCAAGTAACAGAAAGTCCAAGGCAAACAATTAGGGGAATTAATTGGCTCGTATATAACCTTGACTTTCAGAGAAAGGCTTCAGGCATGGCTGCATCAAGCGGCTCAACTGATGTCATCAAAAACTCAGATTCTTTGCATCTCTCTATTCCACCTTCTGAGGAGTTGCTTCATCTCCAGGCTCCACATAAGGCCCTCACCTCATACCCTCCCCGCCACCTCATACCCTCACGACACACCATCCAGATGGAGAGTCTTCCAGCTTAAGCCAATCAGGACCTACCTAGAGCTGCTGAGGTGGGATCAACCCCACCAAAGCACATGGCTGCTTCCCCAAGGAAACTGTGGTATTGTCAGGAAGAGGGAATGGGTTCTGAGTGGCCAAAGATTAAGACAGATACCCACTACAGTCATCAAAGGCAAAACAGTGGAAAGCCAAAGAAACACCTGCACGGCACATGAGAGTGTGTACATTCCTTCCCCCAAAGAAGCCAAAATTAGAGGAGGAATGGCCTTAACCATCCCTGATCTACAGATGAGGGCACAGCCCTTGAGTATTCAGCCTCTCTGTGCAGAATTAGAAACCCAGACGGGCTGACCTGCGAGTGTGGGGACCAATGTAACTGAAGCCCCTCCCTTTATGAAGGGAGTGCTCTGTCCAGATGGGAGCAGTTCCAAGGAGGTAGTGATCACCTTGGGATTTCTATCCAAGAGGGGCTGGTTGGGGGACAGAGGAAGCGGCCTGACACGAGGACTGGTCATGAGGCAGCAGCCGGACACACACGCAGTGGGAGTCCAGCAGTGCTCACAACCAGGACCCCGGCACAGACGCACACAAAGGTGAGGTCACCGGCATGCTGACTCGGAGCTCCCTGTACCTGCAGTGGCCGAGGCATCCGGTCGGCCATCTGTGTCAGGAGTTGGTATATGACTGGGATGGAGGTAGCAAGCACATTGGATGTGGAGCCAGACAGGCCTGGCTGAGATCCCAGCTCTCCTGTGTGGTTGCTGGGTGACCCAGCACCTACCTCCCTCTCTCTGAGCTTCAGCGGTCTCTTCTGACCTGCAACTGATCATTTCCACCACACTGGGTTTTGGAAGGCTGAGCAAAAAGCTCCCAGCACACAGTAGGGGCTCTGGTGAGAGTTTCTCCCTTTCCCTCTTCATAAATGTCTTATTAATAGCTGTGTCTCCTTGGCCGAGGTATTTAACTTCCCTTTACAGCTGGAGCAAACGTAGCACTTACCACACAGTGTGGTTGTGAGATTACATTGATGTGTGCATGGAAGGCATTTAGAGCAGTGCTTGGCACACTCATTATCACTATTACTCTAGGTAATGTTTCTTGCATGTTTAATATGTGCCAAACCCTGGGCCTTTATCTCATTGTTTACTGTCGAATTCTCATTCTTACAATAGCACAGCGATGTAGGCACTCCCTGTGATGATCCCTGTTAGGGATATGAGGAAACTGAGGCCCAGAAAGGTGAAGTGACATGCCCAAGGTGAAGAAGCCGGTAAGCAGTGGAACTCTGGCCAGCTGTGTGCCCTTGGTTTCTCGTCTGTGGGTCGGGGATAGCCCCTGCCCTGCTGCCTTCCAGAGTCACTGAGACGATCAAATGCAATAGCAGCCAGGAGCCTCTGCCGGCTGGAAGGTCCTCTGGGAATGTGAGGAACGCTGTTTTTTTAAGAACCCAGCTGTAGCGAGCACTATCTCTGAGAACATCAGGGTACTTCCTGCTCCCATGAGAGCAGGGAGTCTGAAAGCCCCTTGCACATGCCACCCAGGGATGCTGCTTGTGTTGGCCACCACCCAATAGGTTACAAGTTCATGGCCTATTTCCCCACAATCCAGAGCCGCCTCAGCCTCTTCTTCAGGGCCCACGTGGGGCTATTTGTGAAATGGAGACTTCCTCTCCTAGAGTTGGGCTGCCAGGGCATGTGGGGAGAGCCATGTTGGTCTAGTGCCCTGTGGGAGAACCAGCTGAAGAAGAACCAGCTGAGTGGTGGGGGAGGGGTGTGTGTATCCAGGGTCACTGGTCTGGCCGGGGGTGAAGCCAGGTCTTGAGCTCAAGGTCCTCCACTCCCCACTCTGCAAGACCCAGGTGGTTTCTGCTTCAGGGCAGGCCACAGGTGTGGGGCACAGCTCAGAGAAGTGGGCTCAGTCATTCTTAGGTGTGACTCCCGGCCACTCTCACACTGTGTCCTCAGCAAGTCACCTCACCTCTCTTCTGTAGAGATAAGGGGGAAGCCCCACCCCTTCAGGAGACTATGATGCATATACAATGAAAGGACATTTGAGAAGAGTGTGTAGTGAGTCTGAATCAAATAGTAGCTGCATGTAATCTGTTCATCTACAGATACATAATGTTCATATTGCACAGAGAACAAGCATGGTTAATTTCCAGTCTTGCCCACTGCTGTGGGAAGACCTATCCTGGCCACTGTTGTGCTCTGAGACCCTGGGGAGGTCATGTACACTCTCTGTGCCTTCCTAATTGTGGATTATGAGAGCCAGGAGGAGACAGCCAATCTCCTGGTACCAGAGGGGGTCCTGCTGCAGGGGTGCTGAGTGAAGAACCAGAGTGGCAACTTCTCAGAGAAACATAGTGCGTGCCCCTTACCCCACCCAGTTTCCAGGCCTAACCTGGAACGAGGTGGCCTAGGACAGAACATGTCTTCTCCATGGGCTAGTAGAAGCCTGTGTGCCCATAAACAGCCACCGCTGACCTTCTCCTACCTGGTGCTCCAGACACGAGACCTTAGGCATGGGATCTCTGGGCCCTGCCATTTCCTTCTTCCACTGCCCTGCTGCCAGCTCTCCTCCCACCGGTCGAATTTTGACTAGCTTTAGTCCTCTGCCCTCAGAGCCAGTTTGTGGCATCAAGACTGCCCAGGCACCCCAGGGAGCCCCCAGAAAACCCCCAGACCTTTGGGGCTTCTGATTCCGGCTCTACTGTGTGGCCTTGGGCAAGTAGCAGGCCATCTGCACTTCAACATCTTTATCTGTAAAATGGGCTGGCGAGAGGCATGTGAGTGACGCGGGGCATGCAAAGGGGCTACTCTTGACCAGGCCGAGCGCAGGAAGCAAAGCACTTTGTGGCTGGTTCCCATCGCCTCTCTGTCCTCTGTCACCATTGTCGGCTCCTGCCCTTTCTCTCTGACCTTGAAATCTTACATTCCTGCGAGGGCCTTTGCACGTTAGGGTCCACCTGTTGGGAGCACTCTTTCTCTCTGTTCATCTCTTCTGGCCTGGCTATCCTCCCCCTCTTTCCATGGAACCTTCTGGGTTGACCCCAGATGTTCTTTCTTTCTCTTCAAGAGGAAAGGAAAACATCAGACTGCCTGGTGAGTGGTTTCATCCCAAACAAGTCTGTGTGTGTGTGTGTGAGAGAGAGAGAGAGAGAGACAGACAGACAGAAAGACAGACAGAGACAGACAGAGACAGATACAGAGAGACAGACATAGAGAGCTGGCCCTCTCAGGAAACATAGAACCCCTTGAATGTAAGAACTAGGATCTCTACCGCTTAATTAAATACTGCCCCCCGCCCCCTGCTGCCAGGTGGAGGTGCACAGCAGCCAGGTAGGTAGGCTTTTGGTTTCTAGAGTCTTAAAGCTAGGAAGACCTCACAGGGCCTCCCAGGTGAGCAGGTCTGTGGGAGAGTCCAGGGGTGAATGGCTGCCTGATGAGTGGGCGAAGAAGGATCTGTCCATTCTCAGCTCCAGCCCCTCCCTCCTCTGCTGCACTTGCTCATCAGTCCATCCCCCCATGCCCTATAATCATAGCTGCTGGCCAACATTTGTTGAACACTGACCATGTCCTGGGCCCTGTTTTAAGCTTTTCCATATATTAACTCACATAGTCCTTACAATGCCCTGTGGCTTCTATCAGTCTCCCACTTTGCAGGTGAGGAGCCTGAAGCGTAGAGGTGTGGGGTCACTGACCCTGAGCTATCCAGCTCAAGCAGGCAGAGGCAGGGTCTGAACCCAGAAGTTTGTTCTTATTGCCACTGAGCAGCTTCTGCAGCCACTCACCACTGACCACCCCCACCACCCTCCCACCCACCTACCAACATTCCCTGCCTGGCCAGTAGTGCTCCAGGCTCTGCCAGCCAAGGGGCTGCCGCCATCAGCAGGGCAAGATTCCTGCCCTCCAGGAGCTCACACCATGGTGAGGAGGCAACTCTAAGACTAATAAATGCAACGAGGTCTTGAGCACCCCCGCCTGGGGTTCTGGGAGCTCAGGGAGGAGCTGTGACTGCCACCTGGGCTGAGACGGGCTGCAGAGCAGTCCAGCAGGACTGAGGCCAGGGTGGAAGGATGGTAGGAGGATTTCATCAGGTGGACAGCAAGGAACATTCCAGACCAAAGGACGCAGTGTGCAGAGATATTGAGGCTTGAGGTGCTGGAGGGACAGCTGGTGTCTCATTAGAGCCCTTAAAGACGCATGATTTGGCAGCAGGCAGGCTGATCCCAAGCCTCCTGGACACTCCGACATCTGTTTTCTGCCAGGATGGGGTACTGTCAGCGGCTAGAGGTCTGAGCTGTGCCCTCTCGCCAGCACCTGGCCCTCTGCCCTCTGAGGAAGTCCCTCCTTGGGTCTGACCTGCAGCCCACTCTGACTACCACACATTCCTTCCCGAGGAAGGAAGGCTGCTTCACGGCAGCCATAAATAACTTCCGACAGTGAATGAAAAAAGTCCTGGCTAGCCAGGCTTGCCAAAGACACTGGGCTTGGCTGACAGAGGGATTCCATATCCCCTGTCTCTGACCTTGCAGCTGAAACGTTCCTGGGTTCCTGGGCTGGTCTTCAGTGGTGCTTCCTCCCCGGGTAGCCTCTGCAGCCTCATTTCGTCTCTCAAGAGGTCCCTGACCCCTATCCCATTCCCCTCACCTGCTGAGAACACAGGGAGCACTCAGCACTTCTCTACAGCCACAACTCCTTGAAAGAGCCAGGAAGGCCCAGCTGACAGCCCAGACGTTCCCAGCTTGCTCTGGGCTGCTTCTGCCTGTTCCCCGTGTATGTCTATGGAGAGTAGGAGCTGGGAGACCCAGGGTAAGTCTCTCCTTTTCTTGGGCCCTCAGTCTTCCCATCTGGGCAGTGAGATTATCTCTAAGGCAAAGTTTCCCAGGCAAGTCTGCCTGGAAGATTCTGACCAAGCAGGTCTGGGGTGAGGGTAATGGGAATTTATTTGGGGGGGGAGGGGTTTGTATTATTTCTTTAATTTCTCTTTTTAAATTTGAATACAGTCTCTCCATTAAACTAAATCCTTCCCCTGCCCCAATACTCCCTTAACTCAATACTTATTAGATCTTCAAAACACTTAAAAGTTATAGGTAAGGAGGGGTTCATAACCCCTGGATGAATTATACATCTGATATATGTACTTTTATAGTATAATATACTTACACATAGTATATAGACTTTTAACTACCTCCCAGATCATTGTAAAGGACACTTTCATCACCCCAGAAAGTCTCTTCATGCACTTCTCAGCCTATACTTCTCCCTAGGTAACCGCTTGGGAATAGGACTTTGATTTTTGTTGTCTGGTACATTTCAGGAAATCTGCCTAAGGGACCTTCCCCACCCAAGATATTCCTTCCAGGATTGTGACTTCTAGACTGGGAGCTCCCTAATGACAAATAACTGCCCCCTCTGACTCCACCGGTACAGCTGGGAAGCACAAAGTGACATTCCTTGGATCTCATATCGATTTATAGGCTGGGCGGGAGTGGAGCTCTAGAAGGCATCCAGGCCCAGGGGCTGGGCAGGGCAGGGAGCATCCCTGAGGTAGAGATCCTCCAGCAGGGGTAAGCTCCTGGCTAGGCCCCTATGCACAGTTTGGCTCAGCATTCTCCCTCCGTGAGACCTTGAGTTATCTTCACTACAGTCCCCCTGGGCCTCCATTTCTTCACCTTGGAAGAGGGACAACTGTGTCTAGCACTCAGGGTGGTTAATGAGGGTTAAAATAAGCTCAGCTTTGTCACACTCAGCACACCAATGGGAGATGGATGCTAGATGAATAAGACAGCAGGCTCAGAGGTGCAGGGACGGACCCAACATCACACAGCTGGGAAGTGATGGAGCTGGGGCTTGGACCAGACTTGCTGGCTGTGTGACAGCTGACCGAATGACTTTCTTGATAAGCCCCAATTTCTCCCATATATCAGTGGGGCTAATAAACCCTACCCTGCCTTGTAATCCTAGGATGTCCTGAGGATCTGATACAATTCAGGTGACAGGATTATTGAGAAAGAAAAAGGTTTAATAGAGGAATGTGACTGGTTTTCCTATTTTCATGGTGACCTCAGTGACCTCTCTGGGGCCGGGAAGAGAGGACCTCTCTTGGCACCAAAAGGGTAAAGTCATCACCCCTGATCTTGGGTACTTTGTACGATGGGATGTGAAGTATCCCAGGAGTATGATTGGGAAAGGCCTGGCCTCAGAGGTACACAGCTGGCATTGCTCCCAGGCTACGTAGCCCTATAAATGGGGCGGACCAGCTGCTGCTGCTGCTGCTAGGGAAGAACTGACCCCAGCCAGGGGTTCCTTTCCTGCTCTTCTTTTATCCTTCAAGGTGCCAGCACAGTGCTGGCACACAGTAGGTTCTTTTCTCTCCCTTGCCAGTCAGGAACCTCCAAGATGACAGAAACTGTCTGTCCTGTTCCCTCTGGGTCCTTAGTACCTGGAACAGAGCCAGGTACACAGCAGGCTCTCAGTAAGTGTTTGGGAATGAAGAATGGACCAACAAAGGTGAGCGAACAATCATCAGGTGGGCAAGGCCTTGGCTGGGGGAGGGGAGCTTCTTGCGCTATTCCCCTCCCATTTCATCCTTCCGAGGCTAATCCCCAAAGATTAATGCGGGGACAAAGCCAGGTCACTAGCTACTGACCCAGGGCTTTGCAGTGAGCGTCTGAGGCTAAGTGTGACCAGGAGTGTGCAGGGTTGTGGTGGCTGCGTCTAACGGCCCTCCTTGCTCCAAGATGGCCCTCCTGTCCCCGTTCCTGGACACGGTCCTCACCGCGGTCCTTAGCCTCCTCCTCTTCATACTGGCCTTGGGCCTGCTGTGCTTCTTCACCTGCCGCCTGGCCAGGCCCCTCAGGTAGGAGGACACACCCTGGACCGACTCCCTCCCCTGCCAGCTTCCCGCCCTAAAGCCATTGGCTTCTGTTTGCTTTTGTAGGACAGCAGAAGGGCAGGCACTTGCCTCTCTCCCTCTCTGCTGTGGGGAAACTGAGGCCCAGAGAGCTCAAGTCAGCCTGAGATTGAAGGCTGAGGACAGCTGAGAGCTTTCGCTCAGTTTCCTAAACTGTAAAATGGGGCTAATGGCACTTGTGAAGATTAAGTGAGCTCACAGTTGTAAACAGTTAGCACAGGGCTGGGCACAAGAAACGGTAGTGATTTTGTCAGTTTTATTATTCTGTCATTTGTCCTGGACCTTTTGAAACCCAGCCCAGGGCTGGCTTTTTGCCTAACCTCCAGGGCTCCCGTGCCCTGTGCCCCAGGATGCTGACTCAGTCCTCAGGGCCAAGGCCCAGCCCCTTGGCCCAGCCCCTCTGCTCCCTCCCCTGACCTACCAAGTAGCTGCTCCTTCTCCCAGGGCTGGAGCCAGCCAGGCCTTCTGCACACTTGTCATGAATAATCAGGGCACGTAGCTGGGAGCCTGGCAGAGACGCTCAGGCTGGGAGGTGGGGGCGATGGGGTTGGCACACACCCGATGCTCCATTCTGAGCTGGTAGAGAGCATTGGCAGAGGGTGGTGGGCAACCGGGGCCCCCGCAGCCCCAGACTGGGCCCCATGGAGCCCGTCACTCAGAGCTGCCAGAGGACAGACTTGGAGCCTCTAGTGGGGGAGGGGCCGAGAGGGGAAACTGGCTTCTGAAGGGTTTGGATTCCCGCCCCCTCTCCTTTTCAAGCAGAGGCAAAGAGAGAAGGCTCCTGCCATTCTCTGGGTCAGGCCAGTCTCAATGCCACATCCCTACATCCAGAATTCAGAACATTCCAGCCATTACCATGGGGTCTCTCATTAAGTCAGCACTTACAGAGCTGCTTCAGTGTGCACAGGGCTAGAGATGGATAAGATGCATCAGTCTAACAGAGAAGAGAGACAAATAAGCATAATTATTAGGGCTGGGTGAGTCCTTTAGGTCTCCTGGGGCACCCTTCGCTTTTATTTTTCCATATTACATGTTTTTTTTGGACCCTAGGTGCAGAGAGTTGAATAAGTCATACTTCTCAGTGAGTGATGTGCTATCGTGAGCTCAGTTCTTGTGTTATTTATTCATTTCCCCCTTCATCCCTGCTCCTCATGATCAATCTCATCACTCCCCAAAGGTCCTCATACTAATGTGTTTAATATGTCCTTGAATTTGTATGTGTCCTTATAAATTATGCTGTGTTCTGTATGTGGGTGCAGCTTACATGTATATACGGGGAACTGCATTTAATTCTTTGCATTCTTCACTCGATTGTGTATTTAAGCTCTATCCACACTACTGTTTTGACTTCTGGTCTTAAGATGACTGCCACACAGATACTGCTGCCACAGCCCTCAAACTCAACAGGTGCAACATCACGTTCTTTATTTTCCTCACCAAATATATTCTACCTCACGCCTCAAAACACCATTCCAAATGCTGAAAGGCTGAATACTTTTCCTCTAAGATTGGGAACCAGCCAAGGGTGTCCACAGTTCAACACGGGGCTGTAAATCCTAGCCAGAGCAATAAGGCAAGAAAAATAAATGAGAGGGATATTGATTGGATAGGGAGAACTAAAATTGTCCCTGTTTGTCAATGACATGATTGTCTACATAGAAGCGGGCAAGGAATCCACATACATAAACACAAGCTCCTAGAACTAATAAGTGAGTTTAACAAGGTCACAGGATACAACATAAAAATCAATTATATTTCTATATATTAGCAATGAACAATTTAAAACAATGATATTGTAATAGTGCCCCTAAAAGTGAAATACATCAGTATAAATCTAACAACACACAGGATCTGTATGCTGAAGACTGCAAAGAACTAAATGCATGAAGAGACATACTGTGTTCATGAATGGAAGACTAAACATTGCAAATACGTAAACCCAAATATATAAATATAATACCAATCAAACTATAGTGATGAAGGACAGAGCTGGCTGTCAGGTTTAGGGATGGGGGCTTCCATGACTACAAAGAGACAGCACAAGAGAGTTTTTAGGGTGGTAGACTTACTGTATCCTGATTGTTGTGGACGGTATACAAATCTATACATGTAGTAAACCTCAAAATCTTCATTCTACAGTAGAGGAGCCAGAAGTCCCGCCCTTGCTAATTTTGGAACCAGCAGCCCTGTAGCCCTGTAGTCAGAGTTCTGCTCTGCTACTTGCTTGCTTATAGTCTTGGGCAAGTCATCTCCTTTCAGAGCCTTGGTTTTCTCATCTACAAAGGAGGTCCCTCAGCTTAATAAGTTATTAGTGAGAAATCATGGTGCAAGTCTTTGCAGTGGAATGTGGTACACAGGCCTTTTTCATCTTGTCTCTGTCCTTTATAGATTGTTTATATAAGTCCCCAGAGAGTAGTGTTTTTATTTTATTGAAATATAACAGGTACAAATAAGTGTCCATATCATAAATTGACAGCTTGGTGGGTTTTCAGACAACTCACACAATTAACCAGCACCCAGATCAATCAACAGAGCTATACCTCACAAGTCCCCTGTGCCCACTTCATCTTCACCCCCACCCCCAGTGTAGCTTTTATCTTGTCTTCTAACACCCTTGGTCAGTTTTTATACTTCGTATCATTGGAATCACACAATATGTTTCCCTGGGTCTGCTTCCTTCACCTTTGTAAGATTCATCCTTGTTGTCTTGTGGAGTTGTCCATCATTCCTTCTCATTGTTGTGTAGATTTCCATCTTGTGAATCCCCACTGTGTATCTATCTATCCTGCTAAAGGTGGACACGTTTTCGAGGCTGTTATGAACAGGGCCAATATAACCATTCTTGTACATGTCTTTTGGTGAACACCTGTATGCATTTTTCTTGAGGGTGAATGAGTTAAAGGGCATGTGTATGGTGTTAGCTCTGGCAGATGCTGTCAATTTTCCAAAGCCAGTCTATATTCCACAAGCAGTGAACGGATATTCCGGTAGTTTCTCATCCTTGCCAACACTTGGACTTATCTGCACATACAAAAAAAGGATGTGGGGTGATTCTTCCCTTCCCCCAAAACTCCCTTAGAGCACTGGCCTTCAGCCGATGTAAATAAGCACCAGAGTACAGACAAACAAGGCAAAGTCCTTGCTCTTAGAGGCTCTCGGTGTGGTGGATGAGGTGAATCAGGAAATAATTATTACTTTCAAAATAGGGAGGTACATGCAATGTTTGAAATGGTATGAAGTTGAGGTAGTATATTGTTATGAGTGATCATCCTGGAAGCTTCCTGAAAGAGGTGACTTCAGTTTTTAAACTGTTTTGAATCCTTTAATGTATTGATATTCTATATCAATTTGATAACATTTTTATAATAATAGGATTTACTCTAGAAACGTTTGGAAACTAAAGTAGAATAAAAAAAAATAGAAATTATCTGAAATCCCACCACTCAGAGTTAAGTGCTATGGATGTTAGATGCAGGGTATTTCTTTTCAATTCGCCCCCTCCTCTCCCTCACTGCTAAGCTGGGTTTTTAAGGAGCCAAGTGGGTAAAGAAGGGGATGGAAAAGCACAGGGCTTCCAGCTGGTGGCATGTCTGGTAATGCTGGGTGTTTTGTGGGATGCGATGCCCATAAACCCTCTCCTCTGGGCACCGAAGTGCAGCAGCTACATTTTTATAGTTGAATCAAGGTAACTTTTCCAGTGGTAGAGTGGTTTCTTATCTATCACAGCACTCTTAACGGTATTATATTGCTCATCACTGCTGTTTCTCATGTGAACAATAATATAAATGGAGCCACTTCAAGATGGAGTCAGAGCTGCCATCCCAGAAGAACTGCCTTTGCATGTCTTACTCCTCAGACCTTTGCAATGTTAAAACTGGGCAAAACAACCTTAGGACTGAGCCTAAAGCAGCATTGTATCCAAATAACTGTTTGTAAAGATAACAGGAAAACAGTCATAATGACTATGAAAATTAATGACATGCTTTAGAATTATCCTCATTGTGAGTTTATCTGCACCTATAAATTCCTTCCTTAGCAGATGTCCACCCATAGAAATTCCTTCTATTCATGTAATTATCCCCCTTCCCTTTCTCATAAATACTCCATTGCCTTCATCTCCTAATCTGAATATTATTTGGGTTTCTGCCTGAATCAGTGCTTCCCAGAAGTACAGTTCTTTTTGGATCCCAAATAAATGCTTGTTGCCGCTCACTCTAACATTTTTCAGTTTTTAAGTTAACACACAACAAGTGGAATAACCATTTTTATCCTGGTTTTGGTAGAAATAATAATGTTATTTCCCAGTGAAACCCTTGCCATTTAAAATTCCTTATTTGCCAGTAACATTTGTATACAACAGGATTAGTACCTTTTTCGGCTGCCTTGTGAACCTAAGAGGATGACCACAATCTAAAAGAATTCTTGTGCCCTTAATACATGCTCATTTTAGGCAATTTGTAAAGTTCAAAAAATAAAAATAAAAAAGAAGAAATAATTATGCACAATCCTACCGCTCAGAGAAATGTACCACTGTTAACATTTTGGTGTATTTCCTTCTAGTCTTTTTTTTTTTTTTAATAACATTTCCAAAAAAATTATAAAGGTAACATCTCAACACAGAAGAAAATTTGGGAAATGCAGAAAAAATAATTGGAGTTGTCTGTAATGTCACTCTCCAGAAATGGCCACCCTTACTTGCCAATCTTTTCCTGTATGTCATTTCTATAGTTTTTATATCTCACTGTAAATGACAAGTTCTAGAAGAGAATGTAGCAAAGGTAGATGTCTTACAGCAGAAAATGTAGGTGTTGCTCTAAGAAAGGGTGGACTCTTTTTGCCTCTGGTGTGTTTGGGACACAGGTAATTAAAAGGCTTAAGACTGATGTTCTAGAACAGTGCTTTTCAAGGTGTGTTCCAGGAACCAGAAACAGGGGCATCACCTGGGGTGAAATCAGTCTCTGGGTGAGGCTGGGGGTGGGGGGCAGAATCTGTTTTACTAAGCCCTCTGGGAGATTCTGGTGCATGCTAAAGTTTGAGAAGCATTTCACAGAAAGACTGAACTCTGATGGGTCTGGGCTTCATATAATTAAATGTGAGAGTTCACTCGGGAAATGGGAAGGAGCCACTTTACAGCATGGCACTCATTTAGACTTCTACAACTGCATGATAAGCTTCCTGAGGTAAGGCCTCCTAGGTTTGCTTCCCAATGCCTAGCCCCAGGCCCAGCCTATAATAGATAGTCAACAGATGCTTAATGAATGAATCAACAAATGAATAAGTGAATGAACAAATGAACTCTGGAGCTATGTCCTATATGACCTTTTTTTTTTTTCATTTCTAGGATCGGAACATCACCTACCATCAGCTAACGGCTGACCGCTGCCTGCCCACCCGCTCCCGTCCACATCGATTGTACTTCTGGGCTCCAGAGAGGAGAGAGAAGGTCTTGGAGTGAACCATGATTTCACCATTGCTAGTGCTGACCATTATTAGTACCTGCGTTACCACCTCCTTAGTGCCAGGTAGGATTGGAGGGTGGGGCACAGGCAGAGGGATGGGAGACCCGGTGCAGATGGAGTAGGATGAGCACAGTGTCCACATTCAGGGTCATAGAACCATCCCAAGTATTTAAGAACTGGAAACAAATGTTCACAGCGAGAGAGTCCAGCTCTGGTACTGCATGTGCTGGTGTCATAGGTCATTCTCTCCCCCTTTATATTTTCCTGTTAATTGGTGTTTCTCTTCTCTCTAACAATTCTGAAATATAATTTATTCTATAAACTCTTTCACGTCTTGACATGCTTAGTCTTCTGTTGTTGGTTTTGTCTGCTTAACTCATGGAGTAGTATGCTTCCTTGTGGTTTGTGATTCTTGCTTGTGAACTCATCTTCAACAGGAGTTCTTGTTTTTTTGTTTTCTCTTGGAAACTCATATGGAAGTATGGTATTGTATTTGATTGTTCAACTAATTTTAGATAAGCTGTTATGTTAATTTCTCAGTATGAGGTTCTTCCGCTACAAATTCGGACCCCACTTAGACCTGGCTTTGATTTGGAGTTGAATGATTTTCTTTCGCCATCCCTGCCATAGCTCCAAGGCCAAATGTGCTCATTAAAACAGCTTCAACCTAGACCTGCATCTGATCTGACACCTCAAGAGTCCCTCAACATTAGCTCCTGTTTACCGCTCTGGTTTTGAATTCCCTCTTAATTTCTGCCTCCTGGGGATAGCCTTTCCCTCTTTTCCTCCATTTTCAAGCTACATAATGTTTTTTATTTTTTTTCAGCATTTCGGCATCTGTAGTTGTAGAAGGAGCCTTCCTTGGCTCAGTCTATTATGTATCTGCAAGCCCCCATTTGCCTTCCCTGAGTCTTACTTTCTCCATCTATTCAATGGAGATAATAATTCTGGGAATGACATGGGACAGTCACCATGTCTGGCAGGGCAGTGGGAGCTCTTAGGAAGAATATTTTTCAGTGGATTAGGAAATTGGGATACAGAGAAGGACTGACCCTCCTAAATCGCACAGCAAGTCAATAGCAGCGCTGAGAATAGAACCTGAGCTGCTGGATTCCCAGGCCATCGCTTCCTCTGAGATCCCATGATGCCTTTTGGTGTATCTCCTTGGGAACCCAAGGTCACTCTGGGACCGAGTCCCTGCTTCCTCAGCATTCACCACCCACCTGAGTAGAAAGTAAGCAGATGGATGAAAAGCGAAAGAACGAAAAAGTGACAAAATAAAAAATCTTCAAATAGCGAGCAACTAAATTTTTCGAATCTGTTTCATTTTAGCCGTTCTGATGGGTGTGTGGTGGTAGTACACTGTGTTTTCTTTCTTTTAAAAAAAATAGATATAACTTACACTAGACTATACAAATCTTTTATATGTAGCTTGATGAGTCTTTACATATGTTTCTATACATGTAACTACCATAGAATCATAAAGAACATTTTCTATCCTGGGTCACCAAGGGCTTTCCTGAGCCCCTCCCAACCAACCCCATCCCCTACCTTTAAACCAGGGAAGTGACTAGGCCTACTCCTGTCACCATAGGTGAGTTTCACCTGTTTTGAACTTCATACAAATGGAATCATACAGTATGTACTGATCAAGTACTCTATGTAGCATTATATCATGAGCATTTGCATATGTCATTTAATGGTCTCTGAAAACAATCGCCTCCAGATACTCCATTGTCCAAAGCCATCATTGCTTAAATTAGTTCTCTGACAACGAAGTCAGTTTGACAACCACTGAACCATTTTGAGGAACAAGCCCTGGGATGGCTCTGTTGAAAAATACAAGGGCCCTTGCAGGGAACAAACACAGAGAATTCAGCAAACTGCTAATGGAGATTTTGGGGAGAAGAAATGACAGCTGCAAGGTAGGCTGATTGAAGGGGCGTCTGCCCCTTCAAGTGCTAGGGAAGGGCAGGTTATAGGTGGTTAGGGTGGGTAGAAGTTCACCCAGACGGTGCCCAAATGGCCAAAGCCTTGGTCGGAATCGTGCCATGTGTGGAGAAAGGCAGGCAGAAGTAGGAACCAGCCCTGAGCCAGTGGGATCCCTGATCAAAACCACTTCCTGGAGCACTTTCCCAGGCTTTATCTCATTTAATCCTAAAACCGCTTATAGATAACTATGTTCTCTCATTTTCCTGAGTAGAAACTCCAGTGAAAGGAACTTGCCTGTAGGTACCAGCTAAAGGGAAGGGCCAGACTACACGTGGGGACTCCCGTCAGTGGGGTCTAAAATTGGTGAGCTCAGTAGATACCTTAGAAGAGAGAGGAGCTGCTGGGGCTGCCAGGGTGCAGGTGGTGGGCTGAGAAATTGTGGGTGACATAAGGGGAGGCCTTTGGGGGTAGGGGTGGAGAGTGTGGGTGGATCCAGGGCTTGAGGTCAAGAACTGCTTCCTTCTGTCTCCTTGCCTACCTGAGGGAGGGGCACAGACACATAGATGTGTGGGTTTCCTGTTCCTCTTCTGTGACTCTAATCTTAGGGCCCTAAGTTTCATTTTGTAATGCGGAGGAATAATGCTAACCACCCCATAAGGCTACGGGAGGTGAAGGGGCTGTTGCTGTGTATGAAGCACCTGGCTCTTGCCTGGAAACTCCACTATGAGAAAGGAGACCTGTGCTCTTTACCCATAGCTGTCCTGAAAGGCAGCATGGGCTTGAGCTGGTCCAAAGGATGAGGATTGTGTCCTCAGACCGCACACAAGCAACACAGCTTTGGATATGACCCTCCCCCCCTCTCCTGGCTTCAGCTTCCCTTCTGTGCCATGGGAGGCCATTGAAAGAGAGAGTCCCCAAGGAACTTTCACCTCCAGGCTTCTGTACTCCGATGGGCAGGTGCAATGGGGCCCGAGCACAGAGGACAGCCCAGCAGACAGTGGTAAGGGCCCTGACCCCGTGGACCGGGATCCTGGGCCTCTGCTTAGAAGAACAAGGGAGTCCAGGTCTGGCGATGGAATTATTAGAGGCAGATGCGGGGCGGGCTTTTGATCCTCCCCTGTGAGTCAGGTGTGTCACATGCCTTATCTAATCCAGTCCTCATAAGACCCTGAGAGGAAGGTATAAACAACTGCATTTGAAAGGGAGGAAACTGAGACCCAGGGAGGTGACTTGTCCACACAGCTGGCACTTGGCACAGCAGGGGGTTTAATTGAGGTCTGTCAGGCTGTGTTCTTCCCACTGGGGAATTGACTACTGGACACAGGTGGGCAAGAGAGAGGAACAGAGAGAAGAGACCATTCTTGCTTCCCATTTTATCTCAAGATTAGGGGTGAAGAAAGTGCTCATTTATCCTAACAGGAGCGTGAGTGTGTGTGGCTACTTTAAATTTGGTGTGTTAAACAAAAGGCGAGTCTTTAAACAAAAGGCAAGTCTTGCTTTCCAGCACTGCTGTTAATACTGTCACTAAGTCAGTTTCCTGCTAAACCTACTTTAATGAGTAAGCCAAGCAGTTTATAATTGATGGCTGGACACGTCTGGGGACTCCTGCAGTTGAAAGTAGTTTGTTCTCCTAACCGGCTTAAACATTAGCCTCCTAATTGTGCTAGCACAATTCATTTACTGCCTTATCTGAATGTCTCTCTATTGAGTGGAAGGAAAGAGCCTGGGCTTGGGAGCGAAGCCCAGCTCTGCCAGCATCTGCCAGTGCTGTGTGGCCTTGGGTGAGTCGCTTGGTATCTCTGAGCCTTGATTTCTTCATTCTGCGCTGTGGGGAGATGACCAGGGGTCCACTGGCTTGTTTGGAGAATTGGACTGGCACATGTTTACAAATCACATGATGGCTGTCAGATGGGCAATTACTGCTCACTCCCCAAGTCCTGGCACTCCACCCTCAGGCATGGGAAGTTAGGGTATCCATAAGTCTGGGGATGAGAAGCTATCCCCTCCTGTGCCAAATAATTCTGCCTCACTGTCTGTACAGAGAAAGAGAAA
The DNA here is from genome assembly GCA_004027375.1 of Macroglossus sobrinus. Classification (NCBI taxonomy): domain Eukaryota; kingdom Metazoa; phylum Chordata; class Mammalia; order Chiroptera; family Pteropodidae; genus Macroglossus; species Macroglossus sobrinus. The sequence goes on from PVKZ01002257.1 coordinate 89,501, forward strand.
GACCCCAAGTACTGGAGAGACCAAGCTCAGCAGACCCTGAAAAATGCTCTGACACTTCAGAATCTCAACACTAATGTGGCTAAGAATGTCATCCTGTTCCTTGGAGATGGTGAGGCCCAAGGGAGGGGCTGGATGGGGCACCTAAGTAGGGGCCCACGGAACCAGGTTTATTGAAGAGGCTGGACCTCTGGGAAGCATGTTTAAGAGGATGGGGTGGGCAGGCTGTTGACCTAAGAGGTTTGCTGTGCCATGTGGTCCTCTGAGGGTCTTGTTGGGGGTTGGGGGAAGTAAGGGGCTTCCCAGTCACCAGACATGCTCTGGTGCCCACTGCTCAGCCTGCCTTGGCACCACACTAGAGAGGTATGGGTATCCGAGAAGACTGATTGGAGAGGCAGGAAGCCTGAGAGACTAAGGCCTCCCTCTCCCCATCACAGGGATGGGTGTCTCCACGGTGACAGCCGCCCGCATCCTCAAGGGTCAGCTGCACCACAGCCCTGGGGAGGAAACCAGGCTGGAGATGGACAAGTTCCCCTACGTGGCCCTCTCCAAGGTGAGCTCCAGCCCCAAGACCGCTGGGCTAAGCCTCCCACTTCTCAGCTTGCCAGGCTGCAGGAAAGGGCGGGGGAATGGGGTCTGCTAGGTTTCTCAAGCTGCCTTAGGCCCTGGCAAAGGCGGTTAGCCCTCCTGGGACCTCCATGGCTCCACTGTGAAATGCCAACAGCAGCAGCTACTTCCCAAGACTATTTTGAAGGTTTTAGCTTATTGATTTTTTAAAATCTATTAAAGAATAGCATACACAGAGGAAAGTGCACAAGGGCACAGCTTGAATTTTCACAAACTGCACATGTTGGTATGACCAGCCCCTCCAGATGGAGAAACTGACCGTGGCAGCAGCCAGAGGCTCTCTGGAGCGCCCCCTCCAGGCCCTAAACCCCTGCGCCCCACCCCGACTTCCATCACCATACATTAGCTGTTCCTGCTTTTGTACGTGATATAAATAGTGGAACCGTGCAGTATATGCTCTTCTCCCAGCGGTTCTGTTACACTTGTTCTATCCCAAGGTGGTTAGTTTACTGGTGTAAAGTGGTCGCTATTGTTTGTTACTGGTGTCACTGGTGGTCATCCTGTAATGAAGATCCCCTAAACACTCTGGGGAAGGGCAGGGTTGCAGGGAAGCAGGGACTAATTGTAGTGTTTTCGTGCCTTCGAGAGCTCTCAGGTTGGCAACAGTGTCAGGGTCTCTACTGGAAGTCTGAGGGTGTGGGAGAGGGGAGGGTTTCCTTCCCTGTTTCCCCATTCTAGATCCTGCCTCCCCATCACTTTCCCTCCCCTTCCCCCAGCCGGGCTCTCCCACTCCTTCAAGGACCCCCTCACTCCCTTCTCTACAACTCACCTGCCTCCCCCTCCCCCTCGCTGGCTCCTGCAGTACCCAGACCCAGAGAGAGGCCTGAGCTGACCCAGCCCCGCTCCTCTGTGAAATGTTTCCATGTGTTGGAGAGTTGCCTTCTTGCCCCTTCCTGCTGCCCTGGCTGCTGGGGCAGAGGCCGTGGGGGTAGGAGGCAGAGAGCTAGATAATCCTGTGGCTCTGGGGGCACCATGGTGGATAGCAGAGCTCAACCACAGCTGTGGGAAGCCTCTCTGTCTCTCTCACACCCCGGGCCCCACGGTGGGGGTGGGGTGAGGCAGGCAGCAGAGGGCGCCAAGGCCTGGCCGGCTCCTGACCCTCCTTCCACACCTGCAGACATACAATACCAACGCTCAGGTCCCTGACAGCGCAGGCACCGCGACCGCCTACTTGTGCGGGGTGAAGGCCAACGAAGGCACCGTGGGGGTGAGCGCAGCCACCCAGCGCTCCCACTGCAACACCACCCAGGGGAACGAGGTCACCTCCATCCTGCGGTGGGCCAAGGATGCCGGTGAGTGGGGTCGGTGGCCAAGGACGGGGCCCAGGTCTGCGACCTGTCTGGGCCTCAGTCTTCTGCCCTGTGCAATGAGGAGAGGGTAGAAAAAGATGCTGCCTGGGACCCCTGCCAGCCCCAGTGTTCTGGGAGCCTGTAAAATATTCATGGGATCTGGTCCAGGACAGGGCAGGCCGGTGGTTTAGAAACCCACTCCAGTGTGGGTTCTGGTCCTGGCACAGTTCCCTGAGTCTACTCATTTGACTCTAAGATGGGCACAAAAACGGCCCCCTCATAGGCTGGGTGTGAGCAAGGCAAGGGGCACCAGCCCCGTGGGGGTTCAGTAATGCCCCCCCCCACTTCCTACTGGAATTGGGAGGCCCTGGCTCATGCCCCCAGGAACTTTAGAGTCTGGGGATAAGACCAGTAGACACAGGCGACAGAAGCACACCACCTGGGAGCCCTTAGGAGGGCCCCCTGTGTCCTTGCAGGAGGGAGGACTTCCTGCAGGAGTGGGGTTCTGCAGGGTCCCGGGTGGAGGGGAGAGCTCCAGCACAGGTGCTCAGGGCTCAAGGGCCTGCCCGTGCCAGGGGATTTGGGAGCTACCGTCTCTCACTTGAGTGACAGACATGGAGACAGAGGCCCAGGTGGTCAGTGGAACTGACCGGAGTCCGGCCTTTAGCTAAAAGAAGGAGGGAGAAGGCAGCTTGGACACCCCATCTCCAGACAAAGCCAACCCCTCCTCTCCCACACCCCAGGGAAATCCGTAGGCATCGTGACCACCACACGCGTGAACCACGCCACCCCCAGCGCCGCCTACGCTCACTCCGCCGACCGGGACTGGTACTCCGACAACGAGATGCCTCCGGAGGCCCTGAGCCAGGGCTGCAAGGACATTGCCTACCAGCTCATGCACAACGTCAGGGACATCGAGGCGAGTTCGGGGCATGCGGCCAGAGCGGGGACCGACGGGCTTGTGAGGCAGGGCCTCTGGTGCGCCTGAGGCCTCAGGTACAGGCTGGCGCTGGAGAGACGGCTTGGCCCGGCTCCCCACACACCTGGGAGGGCTCCCAGCCCATTAGGGGATTTGCGGTCGGGGCAGGGAGGCTCTGTAGGATTTCTCTGCGGTGGAGCTGAGGGATAAACCCTGATGTGGCCTCCACCACAGCTCAAGGACCTGGCGCCCAGGGATCATTTTGTAAATTGGAACCTGGCACTGCACCCCCACAACACAGGAAGAGAGGGTGGCAGAGTGGCCATCTCAGGGAGTAAGTACCTGCCCTGTCCATTGCCACATGCATAGACAGGTACGTGGCCTGTGGACTCAACCATCACACCCAGAGAAAAAGGTGATGTAGAGAGTGGCTAGCACAAACTCTCAATTTTAAAATTCCTGGGTTCCAGTCCTTGCCTTACTGTTTGCTAGCTGCGTGACCTTGGATCAGTTACGTAACCTCTCTGAACCTTCACCTTTACAACCTCTTTGTAAGGTGTACCTACCTTGTAAGCCCAGTTACAAGATCTGAATAAAATCATCCCTGTGGAGTTTAGCATAGGGCCTGACACCTAGTGAGTGCTCAGAAGGTGGTAGCGTTTATGCGTGAGCCGCTTGTCCTTGCCCCGAAATACAAGATTTGAATACTGAGCAGGTTCATGTATGTAGGTGAGCACACACAGCTGAACATCGTCCACCTGATGTTTAGATGGGTCCCCATTCTCTCTTCTTAAATGAGAACTTCTGGCTTGTTCCTTTTCAGCCTCTTGTCATTTACTATGGGCCACAGGGACTTTGGCCCCCGAACCTAGAATAGGGGTTCAGTGAGGCTCAGAGGAAGCCCCCAGGTCCTGCCGACCCCTTGCCTCTGTTTCTAACCCTGCCAGACAAACTCGCTGGCTCCTAGCCCCACCCTCTCCCCCACATGTAAACTCCCAGGTTTTAAGTGTCACCTGGCCCCTCTGTCAACCCATGACTTCCCTTTTCCGAATGGTGGACCAAACACCCCTTTCAGGACAAACGGTCCTGTTGGCTGCTCCCGGTGAGCGCATATTCAAGGCAGAACCACTTTCCTGACTGCCTCCACCTGCCTCGCATCCTGGGACAAGTCACTTTTCCTCCCTGAGCCTCAGTTTCCCCACCTTCCCCCATCATAGGGCCACTGGAGGCCGAGATGAGGTCATGGATGTGAGAACATTTGTTGTACAAGCACAGGGTGTAATTACGGGGCTGCTCCTCAGAGAGATTTGGCCTGAGAGGCGGGTAGGAGCTTGAGAGAAGATTTCTCCAGTTGGGGTGAGGGGCAGATTGCGAGGGGGTCTTCAGGGGCCGCTGGGACATGAGTGAGGGCGAGAGTGAGGAGATGGGGCCCCGGTGAGCACAGCCCCTGCTTCTTTGACTTTCTCTTCTCATCCTTTTCTCTCCCGTTGGCCCTGCATCACTACCCCCCCAAAAGCCCCCCAGCCCCAGGCTGTACATGAAACAAAAATCCTGGTGTCCGCCCCGAAAATAAATATCTTTTGCTAAAAAAAAAAAACAAAAAAACAAAAAAATAAATAAAAGAAAGAAAGACACAAACCCAAACCCCAAAGCCAAACAGCAAGTCTGTTATTTGGGAGTTTAATGAGCCCGTGTGAACTCTCTGCTGGGGCTGGAAATGAGGAGGCTTCAGGCAAGAAGATTGGGGGCTTCATTTCCACTCTGAAAATACCAAGGGGTCAGGTTCTGTGGGAACAATGTGGGGGGGCAAGGGGGCCAGTGCCTCGGGGCCCCTTCTCCTCCTTCCTCCCACAGCCTGCCCCACCCCGAGCTCCTGGCTGGTCAAGCAGTGAGGAACTTGCCCCTGTGGAAATATTTTCATCTCCAGTTCCTCGTGCCAGTGACAATACCACCCCCCCTCCCACCACGGAGGCCACCCCGGGTACCAGGACTACACTATGTTATTGCATGTCCTCCCGTGGCAGTCCTGTGGCTGCAGCAGTCCCGTGGGTGGGTATTATTTCTATTGTAGAAATAAGGAAACTGAGGCTCAGAGAGGAGAAGTGACAGGCCCTTGGTCCAGAAGGGATAGAGTCGGGATTCAAAGCCTTGTCCTCTGTAGTTCCCCACAATCCAGGCTGGTCCTGGGCTGCCTTCCCTACCTCAGCCATGGGCCTGGACTCCCCACAGAACCTGGGGTTCCCAGGAGGAAAACGGAGCGGACAGTAGAGAAAAGGATTTGAAATGCCAGGGCCGGAGACAGTGGATCCGAGGCCCACCAGCGCTGGGCTCTGCTCTCCCAAGGTGTCAGCCAGGGGCGGTGGCCTGGGCTGACGCCTGTGGTGACAGGAGGACACCGTTGTGGTGGTAATTGTGGGCGGCAGCTGTTATGCTCTTGGCCCTGCTTTAAAAATAGTCAGGACTTCAAACATGGACTCCCAAGGAAAACAAACAGTCCCACGTCCCTCCGCCCACGCAAGCAGCGTGGTGATGTAAAATTAGCCTGGCGGTGACTACACAGCCGTGGGCGCTGGCCCGCTGTTTGCCCAGGCTCCCAGCTGGGCTGCCCCAAGACCTCCCTGGCCGAGGCCTCCAGCCCACAGGCACTCTGCCTCTCGCCATGGGAGACGAGGCTCTTGGAGTCTCCATCCTTGGTTCTGCGGGCACAGCAGGGCCCCGGTGCCAGCGTCAGAGAAGCCTTGGGTTCGAATCCTGGCTCTGCCCCTTGCTGGCTGTGTGGTCTTGGAGGAAGAGACATCCCACTTCTGCACTCATTCCTTTATTTGGAAAACGGGGACACAGGTCTCCTTGTGGCCCTCACATGAGGTTGAGTAAGATAATGTGTCTGAAGTGCTTAGTGCCTGACACACAGTGAGTGCTCTATAGGAGGAATTATTTTTACACAAGTGGGAGTTATGTGCCAGGCTTCTGGAAAGCCAGGCAAGGGAGGTTATCGGTAGCACCGATATTTCACCCAGGAGCCCAAACTGTAGTCCCAGGGGACTCATGACGTCACCTCTTCGAGTCAGAAGAGGCTTCTGAAGGGCAGGGTGGACCGAACCCAGGACCCCTCAGGCTTGGGGGGCATCCACAGCATCCCCAGGCGGGGACCACTGAGGCTTCTGGATGTCTTGGAAATACAGAGCACTGATGGCTCCTGTCCCCTTTAGGTGATCATGGGGGGCGGCCGGAAGTACATGTTCCCCAAGAATAGAACGGATGTGGAGTATGAGATAGACGAGAAGGCCAGGGGCACGAGGCTGGACGGCCTGAACCTCATCGACATCTGGAAGAGCTTCAAACCGAGGCACAAGGTAGCCCGCTCAGGGGCCAGATGACTGCAGGGTAGCTTGTGGTGGGGGTGGTGCTGGGGGTAGCCTTCTTTGAATCCGTTTCCTCCTCTAAAATAGGGTCATAATTCTTACCTCAATGTGCTCAAATTGTCTAATGAGTACATGAATGGCGCACAGTAGGTGATCGATCAATCGATTCCTTCCTTTAGGGGAGGGCAATAGAAAGAGCTAGGTAGCAAGGGGGAAGGGTGGGTGAGGAGCAACGTGCATAGCCTTTCAGTCCACTTGAGCCCCTACTGTGTGTAGGATGTCTGGCTGGGCATGAGGTCCAAAGGATGAATCGAATGGTCAAAAAACATGGAGCATTGTGATTAGATGGCGGGATGCCCAGGTCCCATGGGAACCCAGACCACAGCGGGGACCTGAAAAGGCCTGGCAGGAGGAGGTGAGGGTGGAGGAGGCAGCACTGGGAGGTCTTGCAGGCAGAGGTATTGAGGCATGAGGTAGAAGCCCTCCACAGCAAGCTGGCTTTAGCTAGGGCGAGGGCACGTGCTGGGGGAGGGAGGCTGGAGCGTGGGAAGAACCGGAGCTCTGGTTCCTGGAGTGGCTCCGGCCTTTTAAATCTGTGCCGCTGGCCGCTGGGCCTGGGCCCGCTGGGGTCTGGAAATGACTGTGGTCAGGGCTGAAGACAGGGGGAGCAAGCTGCCTGGCAGCCACTTTGATGTCACTCTGGGGTTAGATTTCTGAGGGTTCCTGGGCTGGCCCTCAGGGAGGCCTTGTGGACTGGTGCTGGGCCAAGAGTAAGTTGGAGGCAGGGGCTGGGGAATGGCCCCCACAGGGTTGATGGGGGTGCGACTGAGCTGCTTTGAGCCATTTCCATTCCTTCTGAGTCAGCTCAGGCTGGGCCAGAGCCACCCCCTGGCCCAAGCCAGAGAGATAGCACTCTCCTAGCCTCAGTTACTCTACCTGGAACTTGGGACCAGAGCCAAACCCTTCTTGCCCAGGCAGGGTGCTTACCCTGGAGCTCAGTCTATACCCCAAGAGGGACAGAGAGGGTCCACAGCACTGGACTGGATCGGGTGTCACAGTGGGGCCCCAGAGAGACCATACATTCCTTGAAAATCATACCTTAAGAGTAGATTCTAGAGTGTCTCACTTTTACTGCCAAATAGTTATATCCTGTGTGTCTCAGTGTCCTCATCTGTAAAATGGGAATAATACCTACCTTATATGGCCAATGTGAGTATTAATTGAGATGGAAAACAGGGGAGGGGGTGGGAGTGGAGGAGCAGAGCCCCACTTTCTTAGCCTTCCCACCCTCTTTCCCCATAACAGCCCCTGAGATCCTAAAACCATGGACCCTAACGCCATTGCCCAGAGAAGGCAAGGGAGTCTCCTGAGGACACACAGCAGGCTCCTGACAGAGCTAGGGCCCCCAATGGGCCCTGAGTCCCTGCATTAGAATTGCCATTTATTCCTTGTTTCTTGAAGGCAGGGAGGAATGGTAGGCCCTCAGGGAGGGATTGTTAAAGGACTGAAGGAAACAAATACACGCCCCAGACTCAGAGCAGCTGAAGTCAGCCCTTCCACTCCCCCAGCCCCAGCATGGCTGACACAGGCCCTTCCTCCTAGCACTCCCACTACATCTGGAACCGCACCGAGCTCCTGGCCCTCGACCCCAACACCGTGGACTACCTCTTAGGTAAGGGGGTGGGGGAGGGCCTTGAAGGAGAGGACACCTGGCTGGGTGCCCTGAGGTCAGGGCTGCGTGATCTCTGGGGGCAAGGACCTGGCCCGCCTCCTTACTTAGTGACCTTTGCCCTCGGGCTCCAGGACCTGGGAGGGGTGAGGAACGGGTTCTGGTTCATAGAACTTCAGCCTGAAATATGCTGGCTGTACAGGGTGAATAGCCCCACTGAGCACAAGGGAAACTGAAGCTCAGAGAAGGGAAGCGACCTGAGGCATGTTCAGACCAGGTGAGCCTGAACCCCAGATGGAGCTGGGATTTAAACAGATCTCAGACTGCAGAGCAGAGGGGCCTGGAGCCCACTCTGCTGTGTGGCCAGGTCAGAAGCCAGATAGGTTTTCTCTGCTGGTCTTGATTGGGGGTTTTCCTCTCCTCCCCAGAGAATGGGGAGCAAGGGTGGGGCCCAAGGGCAGCTCTAGGCCAGGTGGAATGAGACCTGAGCACTGCTCTGTGGACATCTGGATCCCCTTTCCCACCTGGCTGTTGTGCCCAGCAAGTGGTGACAATATCTCTCGCAAACCTTTCCCAAGGAGCTCAGCCTCCAGGTCCTGTGTGTCATGGGAGATTATGGACTCAGAGCTGGGTGCCTGGAGAATCCCCCAAATACACGCACACACAGCCCTCTACTCACCTGAGTCAGATGGCACAGAGTCCATACCACACACAGGCTGTATAGAGCTACACACGTACCAATAGAACATGACAGTTCACTCATGCGTCTTAGAGCCAGAGTGCTGGGTTCAAATCCAGCTTCTACCACTTATGAGCTGTGCAACCTTGGGCAAGCAATTTCTCCTCTCTGTGCCTCAGTTTTCACTTTTATAAAGTAGGAATCATGATTCTTCTAGAAAATGGGGATAATGATACGGCCTACTGCAGGGTTGTCATGAGGATTACATGAGCTAATGCATTATATGGGGTTATCTGTTGCTGCATAACAAATTGTCCCAAAACTTAACCGTTTAAAATAAGAGTGAACATTTCTTACTTCACACAGTTTCTTTGCATCAGGAATTTGGGAGCAGCTTAGCTCGGTCTCTCATGGGGTCATAGTTGTTGGAAGGCTTGGCTGGGGCTGGGGCTTCCAAGATGGCTCCCTTGCATAGCTGATAAGTTGGGGCAGGAAACTGGCAGGAGGCCTCAGTTCCTTGCCACAGGGATCTCTCTAAATCTAAGAATATGCAAGGCAGAAGCTACAGTGTCTTATGCCCTGGCCTGGAAGTCATACATTGCCATTTCTGCAGTATTCTATTGGATACATAAGCCAGCTCTCGTCAGTGTGGTGGGGGTCTCACAAGGGTGTGAAGTCCAAGAGTCAGGGCTTATTGGGCACCATCTTGGAGGCTGGCACCTACATGCTTCCCAAGCACTTAGACTGGCATGTCACACAGAGTGAGTACTCTCTTAATTGGAGCTCTCATTTGGCTGCACACACACTCACAGAAGGGCAAGGTGCTCTGGAAGAATACCCAGGACAGAAATCACCAACCTGGTACGTGTGGAATCTTGTGATGTGGGCAAGGAATGGGTCCCTCTCCTTATTTCATAAGTGAGAAAGCCGAGCTCAGTGAATACAAGGGACAGTGACCTCAAATCTTGTGCTGTTTCACTGCACAGGGCACTGTGTCCTTCACACCTGACTTGTAAATGACATGTAAACACAAAGCCAAGCTACCCTCATCAAGTCCAGAACTCTGTCTTCCAACCGAGGGCCATGGGGCCCTGTCCAGGGCCCTTCAGGTTTGGGGGTAGGCTGATGAACTTGAATCCCAGATCTCCCGCTTAGCAGCTGAAAACAGCAAGTCACTGACCCCCTGAGCCTCTGTCTTCTCTGTAAATGGACATGGTGGTCCCTCTCCATGGTACCCCTATGAGGATGAAAGGAGGCAGAGCTCTAAGCACCTGGCACACTCAGGTCCCCAAGAGCCAACAAGATGAGCTTTCTCCCCCCGCCCCACTTTACCCCTAAGTTGTATGTGGGTAACCTGTGCTCCCTGAGGCACCCCCAGGTTCCTTGGGGACCCTCCCAGCAGGTTCATGAGCTCTCACCATCCACATTGTCTTCAGGTCTCTTTGAGCCGGGGGACATGCAGTATGAGCTGAACAGGAACAACGTGACCGATCCGTCACTCTCCGAGATGGTGGAGATGGCAATCAAGATTCTGAGCAAGAACCCCAAAGGCTTCTTCTTGCTGGTGGAAGGTAGGGCCCCCAGACGGGCTGCCGGGCTGCTTTCCTGGGAGCTTCTGGATACATAGTCCTGAGGTCAGGGCATAGGGAGGTCCAGCTCTCAAAGACGACTGTCCAGCTTGGGGATGATGGAGGAAATTCCTTTTGTGGGGAGAGGTTGTGGTTTGGGGAACAAAGGGGTGGTCCTGAAGCTCCCAGCTCCCACAAGCTGTTCTCCTTTGGGCATGGAGGGGGCACACCAGACTTACTAGCCTTCCTGAAAGAGGAGGCCAGTTTCTTCCTTCTGGGAATTCCTCCCTGAAGCCTGGCTTTGAAGGGACATACAGCCCCCTCAGCTTCACTTCTCCCAAAAGACAAATTGGCAGGCCCAGTAGACATCTATGCTCTGAGAAGCTGCCTGGTAGGACTCAAGGACACAGGCCCAGGGGCCTCCTCTGTAAATGCCTGTTGGTCTGCAGGAGCCCTTGTAGATGAACTGCTGTTATTAGGCACCTGTGAGGCCAAGGTCAGGTTCATGAGAAGAGAAGGCCCAAGGAAGGGCCTGGGATATCCTAGGCTTCTCCAGATTGGGAGAGCTAGATGCTTTGGGAGTCAACACTGCCATATACTGACACGTATTGGGTTTCCCAGGGCCCTGGTGAGGCCCTGGAGTCAGACTCTTGGGCCCTTGTCCTGATGCTGCTGTGCACCCTCTACCTGCACATTTTTGTAAGATGAGGCCCCCTCTCGTAGAAGGGTTATTAGCATCCACTGTGTTCAGAGACATAAAGTACTTGGAACAGGACTGGGCAGAGAATACATCCTCCATGTTTCTATTATTTTCATTATTGTGATTACGCAATCGCTAAGTCAATAACAGGAAGTTTGAGGATCTGATAAAGGTTCCGGAATCTCCCCAAATTGTAACAGCCATTGTTACATGTTCTACATGTACACGCGCGTGCACACACACACACACACACACACGGACACATCTGTACACATGCTCTCATCACATATACACACACACGCTCAGGCCCCTCCGCCCTCCAGAGGCCAGTGACCGCCAGCCCAGTTTGACTGCTTTCTTGCCAAACCCTGGGGTTCCCATTCGATCACGGCGGTCTCTCGGCCTGGCCCCGAACAGGCCTCTGACGCCGAGGAACCAGCCAGGAACGAGCGGTGGTGAGCGTGGGCTCCCTCGGGAGCAGTCCTCTTTGTGAGCAGAGCCAGAACTGGGCCCGCCAGGCCAGCTGCTCCCAGAGCCACAACAAAGGAAGGACCCGCCCTGCCAGCCTGCCAGGCCAGAGTGGCGAAGCTCAGGCCAGTGGGAAGGGAGAGCGGCCGGGCGCCCAGGACCCTCAGAGTTGGGAGTGTTCACCAAGGGGCATCATCCTCCTGTCAAGAGACGGGGAGGCGTTCCCTCAGGTCACACAGCCCTTGACCGTGACCTTTAAGCCATGCCGCATGCCAGGCCTCTTGTGCTCACCTGGGGGAGGCGGCATGGGATGCAGGCTTCCACGGGCCTTTCTGGAAGCCTGCCGTGGGCCCTGCCCAGGCGCCGAGGGCTTTCGCCACCCTTTCGGACTGTGCTTTATACTCAAAGGGGACTATTCAAAGTGGAGATAGAAAAACAGGGCTTTAGAGTGAGTTGCCCGAATTCACATCCCAGCGGATTCCACCCTGCGGATATCGCTTTCCCAGTCCAGGCCGCAGTTGCTCTACCTGTAAAAGGGGATGATTGTATCTATCTCTGCCCAGGATTGTTGTAAAGGGGACACAAGACGTCAGCTCGTCATGCCTGGCACCGAGGGGTCACTCAGGCATGTGGGTTCCATCTCTGCCTCTCCGATGTTTCGGAGACTCCTTCGAGCAGCTGAAGCAGCAGTTCTGGGAGCAGCTCGGGGTGGTTGAAAGAGCACAAGCTTTGCAGTCAGGTGGATCTGCCTTAAATCCTGGCTTTGGACTCTCCATGCGTGGGCCTTTGGTCCAGCAACTAAGCTGCCGTAAAGGTCAAATGGCTGCGTTAAAAGCCTGGTGTGGCTCCTGGCACGTGGTAGTTCCCCATCGATGAAGGGTGAACCAGTGGAAGTGTGATGGGCTTGGGGTGCCGATCTTCTTCCCCTCCCCCTCACCCAAGGCCTTTGCCTTGGTGTCCCAAGGAGGCAGGATCGACCATGGGCACCATGAGGGCAAAGCCAAGCAGGCGCTACATGAGGCGGTGGAGATGGACCAGGCGATCGGGCTGGCGGGAACCATGACCTCCGTGGAAGACACGATAACCGTCGTCACGGCAGACCACTCCCACGTCTTCACCTTTGGCGGGTACACCCCTCGTGGCAATTCTATCTTTGGTAAGTGGGGTGGGCATTGTGCACTCCTGGGGTGGGCATTGGGGTGGGCATTGTGCACTCCCGGGGCCTGGCCACCCAAGAGCAGGAGTTGGGCGGGAGGGCCAGCAAGCCCAGGGCCTGGCGTGGTGGGACTCAGTGAGAATGGGGTAGGGAGGAAAATTTACTGACACGTGTGAGAATGCAGGATGAAGTTCAAATGCAGGGGTGGATGGGTGGCTACCTGGACAGTGGATAGATAGGAGAATGAGAGAGAGGATGGATGAAGTGAGGGAGGGAGGGACAAACCAACAGACAGGAGAGATGTGGGCAGAAGGAAAACAGGGATGGTTGGCTGGAGGTAAATCAGGTTTGGAAGGTAGCTTCTTGGAGCTGGATCAGAGTCAAAGGGACTGTGCTCCTGGGGCTCCAGGGTGACCCCCGGACCAATGCCTTCCTGTACAGGTCTGGCCCCCATGCTGAGCGACACGGACAAGAAGCCCTTCACCGCCATCCTGTATGGCAATGGGCCTGGCTACAAAGTGGTGGGCGGTGAGCGAGAGAATGTCTCCATGGTGGACTACGGTGAGACTGCCAAGACCCAGGCCTTGGAGGGGACAGGACACCCCTCGGGGCTGGATCTGGGAACAGAATGTAGGCTTGTGGTCAAAACCAGAGGTCTCGGAATAGCCAGGACTGAGTCGGAACAATCTCTATTTGAATCCCCTTCTACAATTTAGTAGCTCTAGAGCCTGGGGCATATAACTTCACCTTTCTCAGCTTCAGTTTCCTCCATAAAACCATTCTCAAGGTTTCCTAAAGGACTAAATGGGTCTGATGAACTTAGCATGGAGCCTAGCACGTGTAAGTGCTGTCCTTTTTATTGGCTATATAATATTCCAATGTAGGAGTTTTTCCAGTATCTTCTACTTCCATATTGTTGAATATTTATTTGTTCCTGATGTCCCCAGAGGCCCCTAGTGGGGTTGGGGTGTCAAATGGTGCAGCTAGTGGTAAGAGGCTTTTCTGAGTTGACTCTTCTTTTCTCACTCAAATACCCTAGATGAGGCTGATTTTCAGTTCTGGGGGTTGAGAATGCATACTTCTGTGTCAGAACAGATTCAGGCCCAAATCCTGGGGTCTCATGAAAAATGACTCCCCCCGCACTAAGCCTCAGTTTCCTCTTCTGTAAAATGGAGGTATTTGAGCCAGCCTGGAAGGGGCCTAGAGAAGCTGCTGTATAGCACCCGGCCCCTGGTAGGCTCTCAGCAAATTTTTCTTCTGATCCACAGCTCACAACAACTACCAGGCACAGTCTGCTGTGCCCCTGCGCCATGAGACCCACGGCGGAGAGGACGTGGCTGTCTTTGCCAAAGGCCCCATGGCGCACCTGCTGCATGGCGTCCACGAGCAGAACTACATCCCTCACGTGATGGCTTATGCGGCCTGCATCGGTGCCAACCGTGACCACTGTGCCTCAGTCAGCTCATCGGGCAGCTCCTCCCCAGGGTTCCTGCTGCTCCTGCTGGCCCTGCTCCCCTTGGGCATCCTGTTCTGAGGGCCCAGGACTCGAGTACCCACCAGCCCATGACAGATGGCCAGCCTCCCTTCCCCCAGCACTGCGCACCGCCTGGCAGCCTACACCTCAAGGGGCAAGGAGGCAGGGGCCTCCCCAGCCTCTGCAGCTGCCAGAAAGGGACCCAGGAAACCAAAGTCTGCTGCCCGCTTCCCTCCTCTCTGGAATCCTCTTCCGGGGCCAGACCAGTTCCTGGCCTTCTGCCTCCACCCCCACCCTGATGCCACTTTGGCCAACAGGGTAGGTTTCTCTTGGGCAGGCAGAGATCACAGACTGTAGAAATTCTCAAAGCATCTTATTTTTCTAGCAAACATATTTCTCCACACTTGGAGGCTCTGGAGCTTCCATGGGACATTCCAGACCTAACCCTCACCTTCTGCTGTCCTTCCATTTGGAACCCGTCAAGGCCCAGCATGCTCATGAACCCACCTGCAGAGGAGACCAAGTCCTTCTGCTAAGGTTGGGGGTTTGCTCGCTCACTTATTCCAAGGCCACCCAGGGCTCCCAGGAAGTCAGCTCCTGGGACTGGCTGTTCAACCCCAGCGTGGCAAGAGCTGGGAAGAGCAGCCTGGCAGGGCAGACACTTCCCAGCTCCGAACACACATGCCAGCTCCTCTCTGAAGCGACTCTCCTGTTTGGAATGGCCAAAAAAAAAAAAAATTCTCTTTTTGGTGTTGTTTAAAAGGGAACACAAAACATTTAAATAAAACTTTCCAAATATTTCTGAGGACAGAGCTGAGTCTTTGTGGTCAGTGAAGAAGAGACTGAAATAAGCTCATTTCTCTGGGAAGAATTGGACTCAAGGCCCAAGTGTGGAGGCGGGGTCAGGCAGGAGGAAGGAGGCCCCTCCTAGCCCAGGGTCTTTAACACTCATTACCCAAAGTGACTTTAGACAGATTGCTTTGTGTCTCTGCATCTCAGTTTCCTTATCTATAAAATAGGAGACAGGCCACTCCTGGGTTGCTATAAGGATTAAAGAAGACTGCCTCTGAGTCCTGAAACCCACAGCAGCAAGGTCTTCAAGGGCTCCATCCACCCTTGCTGCATGGCACTCACCAACAGTGAGCCATCATATCACCTCTGTTTTAGCTGCTCATTCATTCATTCATTCATTCACAAACATTGAGTATATGCTAGGGTCTATACAAGAATTTAGTGGCGAACAGCATTGACATACTGCCTGCCCTCACAGAGCTTGGCAACTGTGATCTCTTTCCATTCTTGATTGCTAAGCCTGGATACTGGGCCCAGGACTGCACCTGACATGGGGGTTATATACAGAGCTTCCTAAGTTTGTTCCTCTTTCTTCATTGGAATGAATGTCCCCATAACGATAATAACAATGTCAATCATTTATCATCTGCTGAGTTCTGTGATGGATGCTTTATATGGATTCAGCTCATTTAATTCTCACTAGGAAATAGGTTCCCATCATCCACATTTATAGATGAGGAAAATAAGGGTGTTGGAGGTGATATGATGGTTCAAGGCCCTCCAAGCTGTGGAGCTGGGATTAGAATCCAGATCCGTCTAATTCCATAGCTCCTACACTTAATGAAACCCTTTGTTTATGATGCATTTCCAACCTCCTGCTAACCAGGCTCTGAGGCAGCCAATACTAATGACACATAACACACCCAAGTTAGATACGAACTCAGAAATATGAGAAACCATATATCAGAAGTGGAGCAACCTTTAGGAATCAAAATGCAAATGAGCAGATTTCTCTCTGAGCTCCCTAGCAATCTTGGCAAAAAGGGAAACACAACCAAGCTGTTGCTGGGATGAAAATTAAACTACATGCCTAACTTCTTTCCAGGACAAAGATATAGGTCATTTTGAACTATATAGTATAGTTTGCAGGCATTATTCTCATACCATCTTCACAATTTTTGTCATACCTCTATGCTCTTATTTCCTAAATACTTCTTTCTATTCACATTTAAGCAGTCAATTTTAGAAGTTCACCAGTACCACCTGAAGTCAACTTACATATCTCAGGAGTGTGTAAACCATACTTTGCGTTTTAGGTTGGGTTTCCCAAAGGCAGACATGAGACAAGTGGTTTGTAAAAGAAACCCAGACGTGTACAAGTGGTTTGTAAAAGGAACCCAGAAAGTAGGAAATAGAAAGTGTGGAAGTAATACAAGAAAGGGAAGGAGACATTGTAATACAGGGGGTGTTATCCAGTAGGTTGCCATTTTGGACAACCAGGGCTCCGTCCTACCCTGGGCCTCCAGGAAACAGAGGGAAGCTGTATCACAGAGGTACCCCCCAGTGGGGCAAGGGCGCTGGGCTATTTATGCTTCCACTCTCATCCCTCACTGGCTAAGGGCTGCTCCTGAGAAAATTACCACCCTGGCCTTCCCAACCTGCCCTTGGAAGGGCTGGGAGAAAGCCCCCAGGCATGCATTACAACATTACATGCTCGAAGGATAAAAACAGGGCACCAACAACATCTTAAACTTTGGGATACACCGATAGGGTTATAAAGTATGGACTCTGAGTCAGGGGGATGAGGTTTCATGTCTCTGCTCTGGGCTCTGAGTCCTAATCGAAACCAGGGTTTGAGGCAGAGGTCTCAGGGTGAGCCTTCAGCAGCCATGGAACTAGAAACTAAGGGTGACAGTACCCACAGCTCAAGGGTTTCCACAGCCCTCAGATGCTTTCCCCTGGAGGAAGAACAAAGATGAGCTGACAAATCTTCAATTCATCCAAGGTACCCTGTCTTCTATTAAAAATAAATCCAGACATAACACAATGAGAGTTTATTTCTATTACAAATGTCCAGTGGTGCCTTTGGCCAGGTGACTGGCACTCAGGCTCTTGTGGCTATTCCCTCCTCTAAGTTCCAGATGTTCTGTTGAACCAGAACTTGTATCTACTATGTTCTATCTGACCAAGACATTGTTGAAGGAGATGAAGATGGAGGAGACAATCACTTCTTCCCAGAAGTTCCCATTGGTGAGAACTAGTCATATGATCCCACTTAGATGCAAAGGATTCTGGGAAATGTAGTCTTTGGTTGAATGGCTGCTTGCTACCAAAGCTCTGTAGTAGGTTCTCAGCCTGGGCACTAGTGATAACTTGGGATGTTTCTCTGTTGTGAAGACTGTCCTATGCATTGTAAGATGTTTAGCAGGATTCCTGGCCTCTAGATTTCTACTCACTAGATTTCTAGGGGTCAAAATCACACCAACCAACCAGTTGAGAATCTCTGCTCTGTAATAAAGAAGGAGTGTGGGAAGCTTGGGTGGTCAGCAGAAGGTCTTGTCTCAGCTTCACTCATACTCAGCGCACCTTCCAACTCACATGCTCCCCAGATGTCATGGAGCATCCTCACTGTTTTTAAGACATTGGGAACTTTCACATATGACTTGGATTTCTGGCTTTTTTGAAAACTTGGAAGGTGTGGCTGGCATCACCCCACATTTCTGCAGAGCAATGGTCAGCCAGAGCAGAGAGATGGCTGCCAATCAGTGTATTGCTCCTCTGTTTGCCACAGTCCCCAGAATTCCCCGGACTTTTTCGCTAAGCCCCTCTGGATAAATGTCACCTGTCTGACATTGATGGAGACTGAGCTCGTAGCCGCTGCTTTACTCTGTGCCAACGGTAGGAGACAACAGTGAACAGGACTGAGACTCTGTCCTCAGAAAGCCCACATCTCACGACAGAGACTGCCAGAGGCAATCTCAGTGGGTGGAGAAGCAAGGGGCTGTGGGAGCAGGGACGGGCTATCTAACCAGCTGGGGGCACAGTGGAGTGGGTGAAGAGGCAAAGAAATCAATGAGTGAGCTGGGGCTGGACTAGGTGAGGAGGACTGAGACAGGGCATGAGGATACAAGAAGGAATTCGGAGGAAATTGAGGAAAGAGATGGTCAGGAGGTCCTCAAATGCCATGCCAAGAAGCTGGGAGGTAACCATGAAGACCTGGGGGAGCCACAGAAGGTTCTGGAGCTGGGTCATGAGCATCATTTTTGAAAGATCATCTTGGCAGCCCGTTTCAAGGACAGCTTCAAGAAGAAGACCTGGAGGCTGGGAGACCAGCCAGGAGCCTGCTCCACTAGAACAGGCAGGAGAAGCTGAGGCCACGGAGATGGAAAGGGAGACAAGTTCCAAATACATGCTGAGAGTGCCGGCCTCTGTCAAGAAGGAAGCTGGAGCAGCAAACTGACTGCTCTGAGATTAAGGGCAGGAGGGAGAGGACACCTACTATGCTCCATCTGCCCTACTAAGCACGTGAGGTGTGGCGGTGATGGTGCCACCATGACGGTGCATTTTCCACACATACCCCTACACCATCCAGTGAGGTAAACAATATCATCCCTGTGTCACAGATGGGAACGTGGAGGCTTGGCAGAGCACAGCAACCTGCTCCAGGCCCATAGCTTGTGAGTGACCTCTGCAAGTTGAACTTGGGTCTGCCTGACTTCCCATCCATGTCTCCCCCACTCTTCCCACCTTACTTCTGGGGTGCTAAACCCTCCAAGGAAAACAATCCAGGCCCATCAGCCACAAAAGCTCTTAGATGAGGTTGTGAGAGCCCCAAGCGGCATTTATAATTAGTCCTGGTGGCTAACCCAGGACCTCCCACTGAGATCTAGCACCAGCCGGTGGGGGTGGGGATTAAATTCTCAGAAGAGGATTTGGGCTCCCCAGTTCCTGTGTGGCTTCCTGCGGCCTCCCTGTGATGCTGTCTTGATCACAGCGCCAGCACCAGGCCCTTTTCTGGTTCCTCAGCCATCTCCTTCCGAAACTCAGAACCTCAGGATGGGCAGCACGCACGGGCGGGGTGGAGCTGGAGGCTGGGCTGGGGCCACTTCTCTGTCCTGTCCATTGGGATCAAGGCTTAAAAGCATTGAGACAGTGAGGATACTAGCTCCAGGCACAACTGTGAGCCTTCGGTGGGGTTCCCTGAGTGCTGGGTGCTGTACCAAGTGCCTCACAGCTCACTGAACTCATTTATCCTCCCAACCCTCTCACAGAGCAGGGGCTGTTACTGTTCCTGTTTTATAGGTGGAGAAACAGAAGTGGAGAGAAAATCAGTAACTTATGTGAAGTCACACACCACTTATGAGAGAGGGAGGCCAGACATGACGCCAAGCAGTGTGGCTCCTGAGAGCAGGATTTAATCCTTCCTTTGTATCCCTTGGCGTCAGGCAAGGTGAGTAGCAGAAGGAATGAGGAATGTAACTCTGCAAAGGTTCAAGGGGTGGGACGTCAGTGGCAGAGATCCTGTTGCCTTGGGCCTGTGCCCTTGTCCTAGTGGGAACGCCCAGTGACTTCCACCTGCCCATGCCAGCACAGGCTGGCTCCAGGGTCTCCGGGGTCAACCTGGGCTTGCTCGCTCTGGCTGGGGGCCCTATCATCAGCCTCCTGTCCACTCAGGTCCCCTGGCTGGGGAACAATGGCAGCTGTGAGATTGTGCTCTGAGGACAGTTGGCTGAGTCAGGGTGAAAGGAGCATCCTCGGGCAGGATCTGGAGGAGTCTGACATGTAACTGTTCACCCCTCAGATCTCCGTGCCCGGGGACAAGATCTGAGGGGCTGCTGCCTGTTCTCAGGGCGTGAGCCGGTGCTCTCCTGACATGCTCGCACCCTTATGGCCAGACTCAGTGCTGCGAGGCCCTTCGTCTGTCCTGAGCCCTCCACTCCTGAAGGTTCTCCTGGGACACAGGCCTCTTTCCAAAGTATCCCAGACAAAGCTCAGGCTGGAGTGGGCTTCTGCGGGCCAGAGCAGAAAGGCAGCCCAGAGAGGGTCAGACACCAAACTGAAGTCACACAGTAAAGTAGGCAGAGAAGCCCATCTTCTACCTCAAGCAAAGGGTCCTGATAGCCTCCTAACCCTGGGTCCAGCCGGTTCCGCGAAAGCCATGCCTTGGGACTGTGGGTGTCACTGAGAAGGGAGGACTCATAGGGACCCAGTGCTTGCCTCACGCCGGCACTTCAGGCCCGACTCTCCAACTGTCTTTCCACCCTCTTAACGACACTGAAGGTGGAGGGCACTGGCAGTAGCCCCATTTTACAGATAAGAGAACCAAGTGACTGAGGGCTCTACTGTAGCTGGTGAGGCGGTGACATTCGATGACATTTGAGTTGAGACCCTGGCGGCCTGGCTTGAGGAAAGACTATTCCAAGCAGGAATAAAGCAAGCGCATCCTGAGATGGGAAATGAGCTTAATAAGTTTGCAGGGGAGAAATACAGTGATATGTCTGGAGCCCAGAGGTGGGTGGGACGAGGTGAGGGATGGGCAGGAACTGTGCCACGCGGAGCACAGTGGGAGCCCGCATCTTCTGTCGCGGGAAACCACAGGAAGGTGAGATGCAGGGAGAGACGTGATCGGGTTGATGTTTTGGAAAGAGCGCTCCGGCTGCCATGCAGAGGAGGGAGCAGCGGTGCCAGGAGCAGATGCCAGAGAGCAGTCCGGAGGCCTTTCTGTCACTGGGGGTGAAGATGGTGGTGGCTTGGACCCGCCAAGAGTGCTGGTAGCGGGAGTGGAAGCCAGCAGGGCTTGCTGAGGGACTGAATGTGGGGAACGGGGGAAGGAATAGAATCAGGGATGCCCCCGAGTTTTTGGCTGGAGCACGTGGGTGGCTGGGAGTGCCACTAATGGATGTGGGGGAGCAGATCTGGGGAGAAAATAGAGTTGGTTTGGACCGCAGTAGCTCGGGGATGTCTGCTGGACCGCGAGGTGGGCATGCTGGTGGGTGGTCAGGAAGAAAAGATGCTCAGAGTTCAGGCGAGAAGCCCAGGCTGGAGACAGAAAGATGAGGGTCATGGTGGGATTTGAAGCTGCGGGGCACAGAGAGGATGTGATGTGCCCAAGGTCACAGAGAGCCAGTGGCCAGGGTTTGAAATGGAGTCTGCCAGACTCCGAAACTCAGAATCTCTTTCCAGCCCCACAGGTGTACAGCTCTGAGATCTGTACAAAGGGAGCTTTACCCGAGGTGTAGGGGGAGCTCTAAGCCTGGGGGGCAAGGAAAAGCCCCTGCAAAGGAATTTGGACACAACTGAGATCTTTCCAGTGTGGGCTGCCCAACCCTCCAACTCCGGCCTGTCCAGCTGGAGGAGCCCTGTTGAGTGTGGAGACCTGTCCCCTGCCCATTGTCCAGACAGGCAGACTGAGGTCCAGGGGAGGGCAGAGCTGGGATGCAGGTATTCGGCCTGACCTCTCCACCAGCTGCTAAAGGTGGGCTCCCTGTCTGAAGTCGAAACCATCTAACAGTGACAGTCCTGAAGGTGGGGCGTCTTTTGAAACATCGGATGGAACTGGGGTCTAGAGGTTTCCCTCCAGGGCTCCCCTCAAGGCAGCATTCGCCCCTGCCCGCCCCCCACCCAGCCCGTCCCCAGCAGGGCAGCCTTGAGTCTCCAGCTGTGGCTTCTGCCCCGTGGCCAGGATTGCGGCCCCTCTGGCCCCTGCCCAGACCACCCAGCGCCAGGGCCTGGTGGAGCCTGGCGGGGCTGATGGGCAGTGCTCCCAGGCTGGCCAGCCGCGGTCTGGCTCCGCCCGAGGGACGGTGGCCTGGGAACCACTAGCTGGCTCCTCAGGGAAGCGGCTGGGATTTCCAGAACAAACAGAATGAACCGCAGCCTCCCTGCACCCACCCCGCGACCCACCACCACCCCCTTGCTCCACCCAAGGAGAGGGGCTGCCCCTGACCTCCTGTACCGACACCCCCGACCATCTCATCCTCCAGTCTAGACCAGTGGGGAAGGAGCAGAATGGCTCACCTGTGGATGAAGAGGGCTGTGACTGGGGGACTCCAGTGGCCCTAGGCACTGCCTCAGAGCCACTCAGGGGAGGTCTGACTGAGCCTCAGCCTTGGGTGGAGAATAGACAGATCTGGGTTCTAGCTGAGTGGCCTTGGGCAAGTGACTTCACTCTTCTGTGCCTCATTTTCCCCTTCTGAAAAGTGGTCCCAGTAGCCCCTGCCTCCCAGAGCTGTGGTGAGATAATCTGGAGTCCCCAGGATAGAAAGTGCCTGGCTCAGGACTCGGCGCACAGTAGGTCCTCAAGGAGCATCAGTGCCTGACCCATCACTGGCTCTATGGGAGCCAGAACAATCCCAAGGGATTCCTGGGCCTGGCAGGGCAGGCCGGGACAACCTCGCTGATTCAGACCAGCTGGGGGATGGGGAAGCATCTGACTCCACTAAAAGCCGCAATTAGAGCCCAATTTAAAGAAACGCTGTGTTAGTTCTTCCCAGGGCCCGTGTGATTATAGGCTCAGAGCTAAACCGTTACTAACAGGATGACACAGAGGCCCCTTCCAGGGCATGGCAGGATGTCCAGCCCTGTTCCCTTGCTGTACAACTGGGGAAACTGAGGCCCTGAGCAGGAAGAGGACAAGCTCCAGCTCACACAACAGACTAAAGCAGGGCCAGGCCCAAGCCCTGCCTCCTGATGGCCGCTCCAAGCTCTGCCCCCACCTCCTGCTTTTCTCAGGATGTATTGCTGCTTTGAGAAGCTAAAGACACCTCAAAGAAGCTGACATTCCTTGAAACAGAGGGATGGGGGTTGACATGGATGAAGTCTCGAGAGGAAGTGGGGCCTGCGAGAACAGCCTCAGCGTGATACTGGCCATGGAGCCAGGGTCTTAGGGCCCGCTGGCCACTCGCTGTCCAGCCCACAGGGGCCTTAAAATGATACGGATAATAACATTAATAATGAGTACAGTGGCTCCCCCTTCTGAAGGGTTCACTCTGGCGGGGCATAATCTCACATTCTCACAGTGACCCCACGAGGTTGCTGCCCGTGTTCCCCCCACTGGAGAAAGGGGGAAGCTGATGTTCCAAGTGGTCAGTGACTTGCCCAAGGTCAGGTGGGGAGCCAGTGGCAGTGCCGGCACTCAGCAGGTGTGTTCCTGTTGGGATGAGCTGCTGAGGACCTTTGGCACGAGGTCTGGAGCAGGGTCGTCTCAGAGAGTGGTGACAGGTTAGTGAGAGAGTCAGCAAGTGAGCGAATGAATGAATAAGGGACTCTGCCTCTGGGAAGGTATGGGAAGGCCACAGGCCTCTCCTTAGTTGCCCCCTCCAACAAGACCCCTGAAATTAATGGCCTGCAGGAAAAAAGCCCATCTTTTCTCCCCCCAAAACAAGAGTCTCCAACTTTCTAGGTCCCAGGAATCCCCCTGGGTGTCCAGATGCTCCCTAAGAAGCACTAAGAACCACCTCTTTGGCCTGTCCCCGCACCTTAGTCCCAACCAGAAGCCAGAGATCACCCTGCCCTAGTCCCCACCCTCACCTGCACCCTTGCCCAGGTTAGGGTTGTGGTCTGAGGTGGGGATGAGACAGGGAAAAAGCTGTCCTCTCTCCATCACCTCTGCCCCACCCCTCTCCCTCTGCAGCTCACCCTAGGGTGGGGGCAGGGCACACTCCAATTGGCTCTAAGGAGCTTGGGAGGTAGAATGCTGGAGCTCCTTATGGGCCAGCCAGCCGCCCACCCCCATGGGGAGGGGTAGGGAAGGTTCTTCATTCATTCAACAAACATTTATGAAGCCCCTACTATGTGCCAGGCCCTGGGTTAGGCACTGGGGCTCAGCAGAAAGCACATGCAGACCCTTCCTCTTAATGTCTATGGTTCCACTGAGAAGGTGACCGGTGCCGTGTGTCATGTGCCACTCCACGCTCCCAAGGGCTGTCCCTACCCCCAGAAAACTGAAAGCTCCCTGTGGACAGGAACCATGCCTCCCCCACGAGACCGCGTTTTCCCCCGGGCATGGTCGTGACATCCACACCAGGCTTGGGCTCTCACAGCTAGAAAACCTGACATTCCTGAGAAACCTCTCCTCACACGCCAGAGCCTCCCTGGACAGGGCTGCCAGATAAAATATGGGATGCCCAGTTGAACTGGAATTTCAGATAAACAAGAAATAATTTTTAGTTTAAGTATACCTCATGCAAAATTTGGGACATACTTAAACTAAAAATTGTTCCTTGTTTATCTGAAATTCAAAGTTAACTGGGCTCTGTGTGTTTCTACTTGCTAAATCGGGCAACCCGATCCTGGAGCTCATTCCTTCTTGTGTCACCTGGCCTGGCCAGATGGCCCAGGTCATGCCTGGACATGGCCCCTGCCTGCCCAGTTGTAGCTCCTGTTGGCTCCCAGGACTGCCGTCCTCCCTACCTGCAACCCTAGCTCCCAGGTGGGTACCCGCTCACCTGGCGTGCACAGTCCAGCCTATGGACCGTCAGGAATGCTGCTGGTCCTCTTGCATGATGGACGCAGAGAGAGGGGGACAGAGCCACAGCTGCAGAGAAGGACTGCGTGCATCAGACACTGGGAGAGGCAGAGACTCAGAGATAAATGGACACAGAGAATGAGCAGACGCAGGCAGTGGGAGAGAGCCAAGACGGAGAGAGACAGAGTGCTTAAGACCCCCTCTGCAGAACGGCTTTAGGGAGACCAGTGCAGTGGCCAGAGGGTCCTGAGATCCCACCAGGGTTTGCCCTGAGTGGACTGTGGCAGAGGCTGGGCCCTGAGGCTCTGAGCCCTGAACAGGTAGGCCCCGCGAGGCAGCTCGGGGTCTCGCGCACTGGCAGTCAGGGGTGGGCGTCCTCCCCAGCCCCTGCTGCTCTCCCCTTGCCCTGCCTCCCAGGGGCAAACACAGGGACATTCATGGCTTCCCAGAAGGACCCATGGGGCAGCCAGAGTGGCTTTTAAAATTAGCCTCTCTAACCAGATCTGGTTATTTCAGGAGGCTCCGTCCCTGCCTGTCCCTTTGGCAGGGCGGGTACAGGGAGGGACCTCCACATTCCAGGGTCCCTGGTTAAGCACCCCTGTGGCCTGAGCAGCAGAGAATGTCCAGGTCCCAGTCCCCTGGCACTGGGCGGGCCTGGACCTGTGGCTGTCTCTTTGGCAATGTGGCCCCAGGGTTAGCCATGTATGTCCAGGGACAACCCAGATGGCAAGGGACAGAAGAGGACCCCCCTCCTACTGGGCATGGGGGTTTTATGCTAGGTACTTTAGTGGCCATGATAGTCTTTTCACAGCAATAGGCTTTGTTCCCATTTTACAGGTAAAGAAAATGAGGCCTGGAGGGAAAGGTCTCAGCTCTGAGGCAGGGAGATAGGGATGCTGGGGCAGCCAGGCGCCCAAGTACCTCCACAGGAGGCCTCTCGCCTCGTGTGTCTGGAGAAACCTCTGGCTGCCGTTTCCGCCACCAGAGTTATTTCTAAGCCGAGTCCAGTATTTTCCGGAACCCGGTACCCCCCGCCCAAGCCCTAATTCCAGCCTCAGGGCAGTGTCCTGGCTCGCCCTCCCCACCTCAGAACCCAGGGCGAGCATGGAGCTGGCGTGGGCACAAAAGAAACAGCGCTGGACACTTTGATCCCAGAGGCCAGACTGGTCCTCGGCCTCCCCCAGCCCCACCTTGGAGCCCGGGGAAGGAGGGTGTCGGGTGAGGGCCTGGGCTGAACCCAGCCCAGGGGCCTGCCCTGCCCACAGATGAGAACTGGCACAACGTAGGGCAAAGGCAGGTTCCGCTCACCAAGCTGCCTCTGCATCTGCCACAACAGATCCCAGAGCTTTGGCTCAGCTGCGGGTCGGAGCTGTGGGGTGGGGCACGCAGTAAAGGAAAGGGATAATAGTGGGGTGTGCAGGATCTTTTATAAAAGGATCATCAATCCCAATAAAACCAGGAAGCTGAAGCTCAGGAAAGCAACTGACATTATTCCGTCCCCAAAGCCTCACGTCAGATATCTGTGCCCGGCAGCGCCGGTCACTCCGTCCCAAGCGCTGACCCCATACTCTCTGATGTGGGTTAGGGATGTCATCTTCATTCATGGCTCATCAGCCGCCGAACCCAACACACACAATTTTTGGAGCCCGCCATGGGCCAGGGCTTCCACCAAGAAATTTATGAAGTAGTGCCTCACTGAATCCCCATCAGGGTAACAATGTCAGGACTCTTAGCATTTCTACTGTACAGATGAGAAAACTGAGACCCAGAGAGCCAGTCACAGAGCTAGGAAATGAATGACCTCACAGCCAAGCTCTTGACCTTAGTGCTGAACTGCCCTTTGGGGAGGGGTTGCACGGGACAGATGAGAGACTGAGGCAAATAGTTCTGGGAGGGGCATGAGGGTTGGAGAACAAGGGTGAGGCTGAGCAAGGGAGGGCATTGGGGTCAGGAGGGGTCCTGCTGGAGCCCAAGGCAGCCTAGAGTCAAACTGTGGTGAGCGGGGCTAGGGCTTGGGTATGAGTCACAGACCCTGGGTGGCCCCAGACATCTGAGAGTCCCAGAAGGGCCCTGACGGGAAAAGCAGGGCAGCCCCTAGGGTGCACTCAGCATTGTCCTGGGGAGGTGGGGGAGGCTGGTGACGGGAATGGGGTAGGGTGGTGGCAAAGCTGTCAGGGAGGCCAGGGCATGGTTGATCTCACTGGAACCCAATTCTGTGTCCACCCCCAAGCCCAATAACCCCCAGCTCACCCCGAACCTGCTCTTCCTCTCATGCTCCAACCTCAGAGAAGACCGCCCAATTCACGCACTACCCAGGCTGGACCCCTGAGAGCCTCTTCAACTCCTCCTCAGCCCTATATCCCGTTGGGACCTTCATCTAGACGCTCAGGGCTCCCAGCGCCTTCCAGCCTGCTGGCCACCCTCTGACCCCAACAGCCTTCTCGATCCTCCCCTCCCTGCTCTGACAGTGTCCAGCACGTCTCTGCCAGCAGCCCCACTTCTCTTGTTACCGTACGCCCTATTTCAAATCCTGCGAGGCTCCCCATTGCCCCCAGCATAAAGCCCTGGCCCCTTAGTCTGGCATTCAAGGCCATGTGGCCTCTGTCCATCTTCTTGTGCCTTCCATCATCACCTTCGATCACTCAGAACTGTTTGCTACCTTCCCCGGTACTCTCTCCCCTCAAGCATCGGCAGTCCCCTCCCTGAGGGACGCTTTCCTAAGCCTTTCCAGGATGTTCAGGCACCACTGTTCCAGTCCCACTGCCTCCCTCACCCAGGCTGGCCCACTGGTCATACGCACCTCTGTCACTCATCACCCTTTATCGTTAAGTGTCCTGCACTTTGACACTTAACTCCTCCCAAGCTGAACGGACTCATCCCCAACTGCCGGGTAAGTGATCCCTCGTCGCCCCCTGGTGGCCACATAGGGAAAATTCTTGGGCTTCGCTGAACAGGATGGTGAAGTTGATCATTGAGCACCCACTGGGTTCCAGGCACTGGGCTAGGTGTTTGATATGCACCGGCTCAATGAATGAATCCGCATGATAAACCCTTGGAAGAGGTACCATTGCTCCCATATTACAAAAGGAGAAACCACAGCTCAGAGAAGCTAATAAGTTCCCCAGTGCCACCCAGCTAGGAGATGGTGCCAGGACTCAAACCAGGGTAGGCCTGATTCAAAGCCATGTTCGTCCCCTGTGGAGAAGAGGACAGGGTGGACGGAAGGGCAGCGCAATGAGGAGGAAGCCATGGCTGGTGGTCGCTGAGCCCGTGGTTTGACCTTGGAGGTGCCCCTGGACCCAGCAGCTCCAACGGGGTGGGGCGATGGAGGTGAACAGGCTTCCCCTCCAGCTTGGCACCACTGAGATCCGCCTGGGGTCAATCTGGGCAGGGTTCATGCAAAGCTAGGTCCAACTCTGGGTACAATAGCGATAAATAGAATTTATTTTGTACAACTGTTACCGACACACACACGGCCACAGGGGCTTCCAAAACAGGTGTTGGGGCTGGAAGGCTGGCCTTTGGCGTGGCTCCTAAAAAGTGTGGACAGACACACACAAGGATGTGGACTCACAGCAGCTGTGCCCGGCTGCCCCCTCTATGGGGGAGGGGGGCGGGGCAAAGGCGAGGCCTCTGCCTCTACGCCAGCCAAGACCCCTTGGCCTGGGGTGACCAGAAACATGGGATGGCAGGGGTGAAGCTGAGTGCTGGCTGAGGAGCCAGGTGGGTCCCCCTTTCCCCCACAAGGGGGTCACTCGTCTGTCATGTGGAGGCAGTGGACAGGGCATCAGCAGATTCGTGGTAGAGCTTGAGGGTCCAGGAAGGGGCGACGGGCAGAGCCAGCTCCCTGCCCCTTGGTCCACCTGGGGCCCCAGGGACCCAAGCAGCAGGGTAGGGTGATGGGAGGCCCCTGGGAGGACATCCTCCTTCTGGGGCAGGTGCATGGAATCACAGTCTTCAGTGACCTCTGAAATAATCTTGTCCATTTGTAGCAGAGGTGTCCAGAGAGGTGTCCCAGAGTCACATGGCAGAACCCAAACTGGAAGCCAGGACTCAGGACTGCCGGCCCAGTGTGCATTCCACCTCATCTCACATCCCGCTGCCCACAGGCTCTGTATGCCCTAGTGTATCTCAGTCTCCCCGTCCCAGAGGGGCAGCAAGGTGTGGTGGAGGGCCCAGGTGGGGGCAAGCCAGGCCTGGGGTCTTGCTTCAATGGATGACCCCCTGCGTCAGCCCAGCCCCCAGCCTGGGGTGTGGGGATGACGCCAGCAGCTTCCCCGATCCCAGGCCTGGATGGCTCCGCCCTGCAGAGACCACTCAGACAGTGGGCCAAGGGGAGGGCTGGGGAGACAGGGGGCAGCCCACAGGCTGGTGTTGGCTTTGGGGGCAGAGGTCCTGTCTGCCCGGATTTGACACAGCATCTTCTCCTTGTGCTTCTGAGACCTCACCTGCAGGGTAAAGGAAGATGGAGACACCACGAAGCAGGGACATGGAGCCACCCTTGGGGTTCCAGGCTCTGGGTCTTTCCATCCCACTGGGAATCCCCCAGACCCCTCTCCCCCAGTAATTCTAAGTCCCTTTCAGCCTCCCATGAAATCCTCCCAGCAACTCATGAGCAGAGGTGAGGCAGCGTTTATTAGCCTCACTGCACAGATAAAGAAACTGAGGCCCAGAAAGGGGCCAATGATCTGCCCAAGTCACTCAGCATCTGAGTAGCAAAGGATTGGAACCCAGATACATAGCTCTTAGCCCAGAGAGGGGAGAGAGGAACAGGGAGGAGCTGGCCCACGCCCCTGCCCACTGCCACCCTTTCCCCGCCCAACAAAAGCTGAGGACTGCGTCTGACCTGCTCCGTCACCTTCCGAGGGGAGCCTGGCTAACAGCCCTGCACAGACAGAGAATGGCGACGAGGCAGGGGACAGGACAGATGATGACATGGAGCAGGAGACACAGGCAAGCAGAAGTCACTGGCTGTGCCCAGGCCGGGTGACCCAACCCCTCCTGGCCTAGGGGACACCTCTTGGTCTAGTCCCCAACCCTGGTTCCCTCCAGAGACTGCGTGTACCAGTTGGGGTGTGTGCTGCTCAGCCGCTTCCAGCTGGATCTTGATCTCTGGACATGCAGGGTCCCCCGACTTGCCAGAGTCTGGATGGGGTGACCGCGAGGGGCCTGGGGAAGGGGGCAGGAGGGAGCCACCTCACTGGCTGCGGGGAGGCACCAGGGAGATGGGCATGGTTGGGCAGTTGGCACTGGTGCTCTCCAATCCCACCAAGTGCCTCCCTCAGGCAATCTCACCCGAACTCCTGTCTTTACCTCCCTGTCATCCTCCAAGACCTTTCCAGAAGCCACCAGCGTTCCAAGCTACTCAATCACCTTAAGTTGGATAATGACCCACCCGCTGTCTCCTATGTCACATCCCCACCACATGGGGCATGAGAAGAGGACTCAGCCCTTTGTGCCTAGTCCTGTCCATCTCCCATCGCCAGAGTGGCAGAGGAAGCTGCCCCTGGCCTGGTACCTGGGGAGCTGCCCCCACTCGTGGTGCTGACACTGTCCTCCAGCCATGTGCTATAGATGAAGGAGTCCCGCTTGTGCGGTGTCCCCGAGGATGAGATGCTCTCCTGGGGATGGGGAGAGGACAGAAAGCGGGAGGTTAGCCCTCGTCCACGGCACGGGCTTGGCTCCCCTCCCCCTCCAAGCCCCCTCTGTCCTGCTTCAGTCTCCGACCCCCCATCACTGCCTCCCTGCAGAGAGGAGGGGGGCCTAGCCATGCCTGTGCCAGGGTGACCACAGGAGGACGGAGTGGGAACAGGCACACACTATGTACTCCTATTCATTCATTCAACAAACATTCACTAATATTCTCCCAGGCAAAGCCATGAGACGTTGCATATGGCCCCTGACCTCAGATGGCTCGAAGTCTAGGAGGCAAGACAGGCTGTGAAGAGACTATTGTAATTCTAGACTCTATGCCCCCTTTGGCAGGGGTCTGCACTGCACCCTGCTGTACCTGCAGCAGCTGGAACAGGATCTGGCTAGGAACAGGTACCCACTAAACGTGTGTTGAATGAAGAATGGCAACAGGGTGCTAAGGGAAAAGCCCAGGGGTCTACAAGTGTATGGGCTCCAAACCTACTCTGGGACTAGAAAATCAGGGAAGGCTTTCAAGAGGAGGTGATGGGAGGCAAAGCCGAGAAGGATAAGTAGGAGTCAGACAAAGGGGAGAAAGGAGGGAGTAGAGGGTTCCAGACAGAGAAAATGGTACATGCAAAGGCCCAGAGGTGGAGTAAGCCTGGTACATTTGGGGGCAGCAAAGGAGTACAGAATGGTTCAAGTGGCAAGAGATGAGGCTGAGGTGGGAGGGAGGGAGGGAAGGACTAGATCTTCAATGGTCTTAGAGACTGGGCTCTCTGTGGGGGCGCACTGGGAAGCCATGGAAGGCTTCAGAGTAAGGGGAGCGTCATTCTGCGTTATTCCTTTAGGCTGGGTCCCTGATCACATCTCAACAACACCTAGGCTCCT
This sequence comes from Macroglossus sobrinus, assembly GCA_004027375.1. Lineage (NCBI taxonomy): Eukaryota > Metazoa > Chordata > Mammalia > Chiroptera > Pteropodidae > Macroglossus > Macroglossus sobrinus. The sequence goes on from PVKZ01002257.1 coordinate 120,189, forward strand.
GCTTCTACTCAAAGCGTCTCCAGGGACCAAAGAGCCCCCCTTCCAGGCCAGTGCAGAGGACCCCCTCCCCGGGGGCCTCTCACCAGGCCTGTGTCATCCCCGTCCACACCCTCCGTCTCCTCCACCACGCTGGCGAAGCTGCTGGCACTGGACGAGGAGCGGGAGAAGTCCTTCAGCACTTCTGCTCTCTGGGCTGCAGTCTCCGCTCTGCCACAGACAGCGTCCCGTCAGCCCGCACCCACTCCGGATCCCTCCTGGGCCAAGACCCAGTGCCCTGCCCTCCCAGCCCAGGAAGGCCCGTCTGCATCCAGCCTAACACCTTGGGGCTTGCTTTATAGCTCCCTAGGCCTCTGAGCCTCCTCTCGCCACTGTCCTTCCTAAAATGTGGATCTGATCATGCCTCTCCCCTACTCAAAACCCTCTTGTGACTCTTCATCCATCACTCCAGGTAAAGCCAGGCTTCCTTGGCTTGGTGCTCAGCAACTATTAAAACAATCATCTAGGACACATTCACTCTGTGCCAGGCACTGTTCTAAATGCCTTCACCTGAGTTATCTCATTGCTGTTAGGATTAGACCCATCTTACAGATGAGGAGACACAGAGGCACCGAGAGGCACACAGCCACAGTCACCCAGCTGTACCCAGGACCCAGGCCTCCTGACTTCATGTCTGCCTGCTTAATCCTCTCACAGTTTTGTTCCATGCTCAGGCCCTTTGTGTCTCCTGCCTGGAGTCTCCCTCTCTCCCTCAAATCCCCAAAAGCAAATTCATCTTTCAGAAGTCAGCCAAGGGCCCTCTGCTCAGGGAGGCCCTCCCTGATTCCTCCTGTGCTAGGAGCCCTCCCCGCTCTGGGTTCTGCATACCTGGTCTCTTACCATCCCTGCTGCCCTTTCCTGCTTCTCTGTTCACCTGCCTGACTCCTCGGCCTGGGCTGAGTCCTCCCAACACCCCCAGAGCCAGCACAGAGGGGGCTCTGCCAACAAACGCTGGATGGAAGGGCAGCCTGCTTGCTGGCCTGCCTGCTTCCATTCCTGTCCCTGCCCTAGCCTTTCCATGTGGGCCTGGCCCCTCACTCGGCTCCAGTGCACTACCCTTCCTTCTATCCTTCCAGTATGCCCCAGGGCCTTTGAACTGGCTATGCTTCTTATGGAGAACTCTCTTCCCTCTACCATGCCCATCCTGCAGGGCTGACTCCTCACTCAGGCCTCCATTCAAACCTCACCCCTTTGTCGATGCCATCCCCGAGGATCCATACAAATAACACCCCCCCACACACACAGGCATTCCTCATCACATGCCCACTTTGTTTTCCTACAGCTATCATTATCTGGAAATAGCTCGTTAGGTTATGCTACACTGTGCTGTCACTCCATGAGGCAGGGGCCATGTATGCCCAGGTCACCACTGTATTCCAGAGTTTGGTAGAAGGTATGTGTCCAAGGAGGACCTGAGAGAGCACCCAGGCCTCCCCGATGCCCCGGCGTGGCAGTGCCAACGCTGTCAGCAGCCCCAGGCCCCAGCAGGATAGAAAAGACGAGCCCACCTCCCCCGAGCTCCCAGCCCACTGTGCTCTGAGCCCCAACCTGTTCTTGGTCGTGGGCATCTCTGGGGAGCTCTGAGTAGAAGAGTTCTCCGACTTGGGCTCCTGCGAGACGTGTCCACTGTCGGGGGTCTTCTGGCCGGCCGGGGGACTCTCCCTGCGGGGCACAAGGGAGTAGTGGGGGGATTCAGCACCAGGCCTGGCAACAAGGGCAGAATGAGGCCCAGATGGAGACAGGAGGTCGTGGGCACCTCCTGCCTCGTACTCATACTATGTCCTCAGGGGCCAACCCCAGGACAATCCCTGCAGCTCCCCGGCCAGGCCTGCAAGGGCAGTGCGGAGCACCTACATAAGACAGGACACCCCCAAGTCCTCCTCTCCGCGGGAGCAGGCGTAACTGTCCCCCATTACGCATCAGGAAACTGGAGTCCAGAGAAGGGAAGGAACCTGCTCAGGGAGGAACAGCCAGGACATGGCAAGGCCAAGACCTGAACCCAGGATTTGTGGAATTCTGGGCCATGAGGACGGTGCTGGCACCACTCCTGAGCCCCAGTGCGCCCACCACCCTGCTTCACACGCAGTGCAGTGCACCCTGCAGCACCCCCATGCTGGTGGTTATGTTCTTATCCTCATTTCTCAGATTACCACAGTGAGAGGCTCAGAGACGTTTGGTGACTTTTCCAAGGTCACACAGCCCCCGTGTTGGTAAAGACAGGATTCACGCTCAGGAACTATCCTCCGCTTCCCAGGATCTGCCCTGCTGTTAACACGGTGTGCTGCCCACCCCTGCTCTCACAGAGGCACCCCCCAGACCCCCTTGAACCAGAAATCCCAGCTCTGCTCTGCACCGCTGTGTGACTTGGGGAAGCCCCTGAGTGAACCCTCTGACCTACACACCCTGATGAGCCAGGTGTGAGACCCAGGGAGCCAGCAGAACGGCTGAGTGGATGAAAACGGTTCATGAGGGTTGATGAGTGGGCCCTGGTGCCTGGCGCACTGCAGGGCCTTGATGGCACAGCTGTCGCTGTGGGGGACAGAGAGGCAGAAAGGTGGGCCCTCCCTCCCATCTGTTTTGCCTTGCCACTGAATGGGGGTCAGGGAGGGAGTCAGAGGGGACACAGACCCAGCCCTGCCGCCCGGCTCTACCCACCTTTTCTCTTGCACCTCCTGTATGTTCTCGATGCCAATGGCACTGCTGCGGCGTGAGCCGAAAGGGCCCGACTTCTTCCTCGTGGGGCTCTTCCCCGGGACAATCAGGGACTGCAGGGAGAGGCCCCAACTCAGTGCCCACCTGCCCGGGAGCCCCACTGCCCCCCACATGCCACCGTGGGCTCTGCGGCCCCAGGCCCCAAAGCAGAGGCAATGAGCAGGAAAGAATGAAAGAAAACGTCCATCTCCAGAGGCAGTTTACAGAGAGAGAAATGGCCCGTGAGGGCAAGGGCCCCCCCTCCCCGCCCGAGATTGCACGGCAGGGCTGGGCCCGAGGGGTCCCGGGCCGCTCTGGGCTGAGATAGGGGAGGCCGAGCCCTCAGAATGGCTGCTCCCTCTCCGCCCTCCAAGGGACCTGCAGCCTAAGGACAGTGGGGAGCGAGTCATTATAGCAACCCGTGCCCCAGCCCCGGGCCAGCCCTGCCCTGCCGCAGAATCTCCATACTGGCTGCAGAAGGTTCTGGGCCAACATTGCAGATGCCCCCAGTTTCCACATACACTAGAGTAGAATTCCCCAGGCACCAGAAGCATGCCCCCAGCTTCTCTGGGGGGTCAGGAAGGAGGGCCCCAGGGAGAGATGGAGGGGCAGGAACCCTCAGGCCCGTTCATAGTGGGGAGGGGAGTCAGGGCAGAGGGGAGGGATGATGCTTCATGCAGAACCGGCGATATTGGGGGACGTGCATCTGGGCATAGGGTCTTTGGGTACCAGGTCCTGGCAGGGACTGGGCCAGGGTCCCAGGGACCAAAGCAGGGCCAGAAGCCCCTGGCAGGGGGCACTGGCTCTGGCATGGGTACCAGGACCCAAAGCAGGTGCTGAGTGCCATCGGAGCTGCTGGCGCTCCATCCTGTACACCCTGGCCTGGGGGAAGGGGGCAACGTCCCCAATATGGCCTCCGTCCTGAGAGCGAGCAGAGAACAGCGCGTGCAGGCAGCCTCCAGAGCCGGTGCGCCCGCGGGTGACAACCTCTTCCACGGTTCCTATGCCTATGGCACTGCCCCGGCGTCCGAATCTACTTGAACTTTTCCCAGGAATAAGCAATGACTGGCAAGCAGCAAAGGACAGACAGACACAGAGAGAGTCAGAGGAGTCAGATATAGCAGGAAGGGGAGACACAGAGAGGTGAGATGGGGAAAGGAGGAAAAGACAGACAGAGGGAAACAAAGAGAGTGGAAGAGAGAAAGATGGGGCCGAGGAAGGGAAGGAGAGGAGAGGTGGGAGGAGAGACAGAGAAGACGGAAGACAGAGAGATTGACAAATAGATGGTTACACAGAGACAGGGACACGAGTGAGGGCACACAAGAGGGGCACAGAGTGAAATACAGACCGACAGATACAGTGACGGGCCCAGGGGATGAGGCACAGGCAGAAATAGGAAGGGAAGGGGAGGAAAAAAGGAAGAAGCAAAGGAGAGAAGAGTGAGAAGGAGGAAGAGGAGAGGGAGTAAAAACAGGTACCAGAGGAAAGAATATATATGTGCAAGAAGGTGGAGAGAGGCCAAGGGGATGAGGAAAGGGGGAGAGAAAGGGAAGGAAAAACAAGGAAAGAGGAGAGAGTAAAAGGAAAAGGAAGTAATGTGAAGAGAGGGGAGCATTGTGCAAAAACAAAACAGAAATGAGTCTGGTTACTGCCAAGGTGGGTGCTGCTGGCCGGGCCCTGTCCCAGGGGCCCTCCACAGCCACCCACAGGAGGCTGGGCCACTCCAGGCAAGGAAGGGAGTGGCTTGTAAATCTGGGTTGAGGGGGGAGGGAGGATGGGCCTGTTTCTCCAATGACAATGGTCTTGGTGACTGCTGGACAGCAAAGGACCTGCCTTCCTTCCCTGGCTGGGACAGATCATGGGGCAGAAACTGGGGGTCGCGGGGGGGTGGGTATTCCTCCTGCCACAAGTGACACAGCCTCACAGCACTGAGCACAGGGCTTGGCATGCAGCAGTCAATAAGTGATTGATGGAGGGAGAGAGGACGGGAGAGAGGGATAAGGAAGAAGGATGGATAGGGAGGCAGGAACAGAGCATTGGGTGCAGTGCCTGAGGTGGCCACTAGGTGGCAGAAAGCACAGAGGCCCACAATTCAAGGCCATGTCCACCCTGTGTGACCACACACCCTCTGTGTATTAGTAGCAGAATCCCACAGAGCCTTGGCATACAGTTAGTAATCACACAGTAGGTGCTCACTCAGGAGATGCTCACACAGAAGCCCAATTCCTGACACACAATAGGTAGTCACAATCACAGAGGCCCTGGCACACAGTAGGTACTCACATAACAGCCAAGGGCCTGACACACAGAGGTAGATACTCACAGTATATGCTCACACAAAAGCTCATTTCCTGACACAGAATGAGTATTCATGGATATCCAGGCTTAGCACACATCATGCGCTCATTCAGCAGTCAATTTCCTGACATATAGAAGGTTCTCATACAACAGCCCAGGGCTAGGCACACAGTAGGTGCTTGCAAGAGTTTAGGCCCACACAGCTCAGGACCTGACACACAGCAGGTGTTCACAAAAACTCAGGGCCAGGCCCACAGTAGATGCTCACAGAGTACATGGCCATTCAACAACCCAGGTCCCCATCAGCATCTCAGAGCCAGGCACACAGCATGTATTCACACGGAAATCCAGGTCCTGATATAAAGTGCGTGCCCACAGCCTGACACAAGGTAGGTGCTCCCAGAAACTAAAGGCTTGACAGTAAGTGCCCACACAGCAGCCCAATTCCCAGCACACGATAGACAGTAGATGCTCAGTAAGGAATGTGACACAGAGGCTGCCCCAGAGCTGCCCCACAGGAAGGCACACCTGAATAAGGGGCCAGGAGCTGTGGAACTGGGGAGTGGGGAGGAGCTGGGAAGGAGGCTGCAGGCTCTTAGCATTCTAGTATTACGGCCTGGGCACTTGACCCCCATGGGGAGCAGTGGCTAGACTGAGCCTAGAGCCCAGGATGGGTGACCCTTAGATAGCATGGCAATGGGGACAGGTGGGGCAAGGCCTCGCAGGCAGGGGAGAGCTGAGGGCCCCCGGGGGAGGGCACTCACTATTCCAGCCGCCTTGGCCAGGTCGGGGTTGTTGGGTGTAAAGCTCCCGCTGTGGCTAGTGGACACGGTGTTGGGCTTCTTGTTGCTTAGTCCCATGGCATCCATGGACTGGCTGCGGCTCCGGATAACCCTCTGCGAAGGTGGGGATGGGGCAGAGGAGGCACAGGCTTCGTGAGCCCCTCACCTCGGGGGAACCTAGGAGCCCAGGCACCTGGTCACTTCCCACCCATGCCACTCTGTGTGTCCATTCCCGTGAGGCCACACAAAGAGCCAGGTCCACACGGTGCCAAGGGTAGTCTGGGCCTTGGCCCTGCCACCGACTTGCTGGGTGACCTTGGGCAAGCCACTTCACCCCGCTGAGGCTCTGAGCCTCTCGTGTGGTTGTTGTGAGGAATGCACAAAATCCTGGGTCAAGGCCAAAGGCGTACACAGAGAGCCCTTAGAAACTTCGGTTTTTTCCTTTTCGAAAGGCTTCTTAAAGCTTTTTTCTTCTATTTCTTCCCTCACTCCCTTGTTTTTTTCAGCCAGTCTATGCTGAATGCTTACCAAGGGCCAGCTACTCACTGTACATTAACTCTCTCACTGATTTCGCCCTGTGAGGTACACCACGCCCACTGTACATGTGCGGAAGCAGAGGTGAGTCTGGAACCCACACGCCAAACCCAAACCCTTAACTGTGGGCTCTGCTGCTTCTGTGACCTAACCCAGGTCCACCGTCCAGTACCCACCAAATGTGGGACCATTGGAACCCCTGCTCAGAGGAGACACCCCAGACCCATGCTCGCCCCACCCACTCCTGTCCCCTCAGGCCTCTTTCTCAAAGACAGTCTGTTGGTCTCAGTCCAGGGCAGGCCTGAGAAGCTGGGCTAATCCCCTTATGTGAACCCACATCTCCAGCTTTGTGGTTTGCCCAGGGTGAGGGTGGAGACCAAGTAGCCTGGCCGGGCCCCTGGAGGATGGGCAGTCCTTCTCTTGTGGCTAGAGGGAACAGTGGCAAAGAAGCCACTGCCTGGGGACCTGCAGCCTGGGGGAGTCCAGGCCCTACCTGAGGAAAAAAGAATCTGCTTTACCAATAATTCCCAACAATGGCATAAGTTGCCATTACCCTGACAGATAAACTGAGGCTCAGAGAACGATCAAGCTGGAAAGTGAAAGAGCTGGAATTTGAGCCCAGGAAGTCTCTACTGTTAACACTAAGCGAAATCAGAGACAGGCAGGGTGGGTCAAACTGGCTGAAGATCATACAGGCCCGGTCTCACGCCTATGGCCACTTGGTTCACACACCCCTTCCAGGACCTGTTTCTTTACCACCATCAGGACAGAGGCCTCCTCCTCTCTTCTCCACCTGCTGACCTGGCAGCCACCACCCCTGGTACCAGAGGCACCTTGTTGCCACTCAGAGGGTTCCAACCTTTAGCAGAACTCCTAGGCAGACTCCGCCTCCAAGCCTAGACCCGCCTCCAGCCATTAACACCTCCCCAGCCTGAGCCCCACCTTACACTCCCAACTGCAAGCTCTACCCACAGGTACACCTCCAAGTACAAGCCCACCATAAAGCCTAGGTCCACCCCTAGCCACGCCCCCACCTACCCCCACCCCCAATGTGAGCCCGCCCCTAGCCACGCCCCCACGGCTTGTTCATAACCCCATCCCGACTCCGCTCCAGCCAGGTCCTTGCCCCTCTGCACCCACGTGGACCTGAGCATTCACCTTGAAAGACTCAAAGAAGCCGCCGCCACCGCCGCCGTTCTCCATCTTGTCCTCGTCGCCGCCCAGGCCCATCATAGACTGACTGTGGATGTGCAGTTCCTCGTAGAGCGTCTCCAGAAGGGCGGCCCGTGTCCGCTCCTGTGGGCCCCGGACAGGCCGTTAGGGGAGACTCCAGTGATCAGCCCTTGGTCCTACAATTCCAATCCCCGCCACCTTCTCTGAGTGAGTGGGGAGTGGGCCTGGGCCCCGGAAACCTGCGCGGGCTTTCCTCAGGCCCCTCCAGGATCTCACCTCATGTCCCCCCACCCCCTGTTGTCACCTCGCCCACGGAGGCCTCTGTGCCAGCCTGCCCACCTCCGAGCCCCTCCCGGGCATCCTTCGCGCATCCCTAGAAATGCTTTCCATCCTCTCCCTTGACCCTAGCCCTACTCCTCCATAAATCGTAAATCGGTACTTCCCCAAGCAGCCCTCCCAAAAGCCAAGGTCTGAACAAGGCTTTTCTCTCCCCCAGGGGCGGGGCTGACATTCTAAGTTGGGGGGAGGGGCTCAGCCCCAACAGTCCATCCTCACCTCCAGTTTGGCAAACTTCTCTGCCTTGTAGCAGGCATATTCAGCATTGATCAGCTTTGTCAGCAAAAATTCCTGGAACTCAGGCCCCTGGGAGCCCCCAGTATGGAGGGGAGGAGAAAGGGGGTTCAGGCAAACACAGAGAAAAGGGGCTGGGCCCCCGTGTGTCGGGGGCCATGGGTTGCCCTCTGCACTCCCAGGCACCTCCTGGGGGCTCAGCTCCCCAGCCCAGGCAACCATGAGGGGGGCCCCTGTGCCCTTCATGGGTGCCCACCACTCTGGAGAGCAAATGCCAGAGATGTAAGAGGCTGAGTCGGGGTTTCCTACTGCCTCGGTCTGGGGGGTGCTGAAGCCACATGAGAGGTGAGAGAGATGTGTGCCCCCCTAACATTTAGTGGAAGGAAGACTGTAATTGTAAAAAAGATAAAGGAATGAGGGAAATCCACAAGAGCCTGCTAGGAAAAGTATAAAACAACGAGTTTATTCCGTGACTTTGAAAATAAAGGTCACAGTTTTTATCAAGATGAAGAGAAAAGCCAGGCCCCAGGTACAGTTAGGAAAGCCCAGTTGCCCTGGCACACAGTGGGGCTTCAGGACCTCATATGACAAACTGTGTGCCCCCCCTCAGCCCCCACCTACTTAGTCCTGCCCTCACCTTCCTGAACACAGCGGGGTCCGGAAGCGGGGGCCCGAAGAAGGGCACATCATCTCTGGCAGTGACAGAGACCTGGAAGGGAGAGCAGCAGTCCCTGTGGAGACCCCATACCCAGACACCCCTAAATCACCTCCGTCTCCCTGTCCTGCCCATGCTGGGCACAGGGCCTGCCCCTTGGTCGAGGAGGTTTGGTGACTGTGGATTGGGTGACTGACCCCCAGGAGTTTAGCTCCTCCACCCTCGGCCTGAATTGGAGTGGTGGGAAGGGGGTGTAGGATCTCGGAAGTCATCAGGGATGGTTAATGAGGAGGTGGCTAACTTTGGGGCATAGAGAGGGCAGGACAGGAATCCATCGTTGGAGTGAGAGGGAGTTCAGGGTGCTCAGGCTCAATACAGTTGGGGAAACTGAGGCTCAGAGAAGCTTCATAGGGAATGAGGTGGAGCTAGGCCCTGGGAAGTTCTGAGATCACCCACCTTGTAGAGGGGGCCATCAGGGCCCCCGCCCTCGGCCTGCACCACCACGTAAGCGTGCAGGAAGTTGGAGGCAATCATGTCGGGGACAAAGGGCGTGTTCTCGTCCTGGAAAACCACGGCGACGATGTCGTTCCCGATGTGTCGCTTTCGCTGCAACTGAGCACAGGGCCACAGGCCTTCACAGCTCGGCCAGAGAGGGGCTGCTGGGGGGAGGGAGGGGCTGCTGGGCAGAGGAGGGGGCCGCAGGGATGTGTGAGGGTCTGGGGTAGGCAGAGGGCATGTCTAAGGCTTTGCTTCCCCCCAAAAAAGAGAAAATTGTCTTTAAATTATTTTCATTTTCTTGGAATCCTGTGACAGATGAGGAAACCGAGGCCAAGAGAGGAGTGGCTTGCAAGGCCCTACCGTGAGTGAGGGGACTCGAACCCAGGGCTGCTGGTCCCCAGGCCCTACCTCTCAGCCTTTCTCTTGTCTAAATACCCAGAACATATATTCATGTTGCTAAAATGAACAGAAAAACTTATTAAAAGAAAATAAAATGACTCTAAAAAGTAAGGAACAAATATTTCTATTTTTCTCACATTACCGTTTTACCCCGCCAGGGTCGGGGTATGGGGTAAGGGAGACAGTCCTGCAGGAAGCTTAGGACAAGGTCACAAATTTCTGAGTTCAGCTCCCAGAACATGTCCTACACTTCCTCACATCCAGGCCTTTGCAGAAACCGGTCTCTCCACCTGGAACACTCCCCCCATTTCTCCCAGCTCCTTCGCAGCCTAAAAGACACTTTATTGTGAAAGCTTTTCCTGACTCCTACCTCTGCCAAGTCCAAGTCCCCTCCCCATGTGACCCCACAATGCCCTTCACTCCCTGTAAAAATGCTAATATTTGTTGAACTCTTGCTAGTACCAGATACTCTTCTAGCCACTGCATGTACATCCCTCATTTATGCTCACCTATGAGGTAGGTGCCATTATTACCCCCATTTCACAGATGTGGAAACCGAGGCTTTTGCAGCATTGTAACGGCTGGTCTCCCCCACCCCAACCAGAGCCCACAAGTGGGGGGACTGGATCACTTCCATTTTCTATATCCGAGGGCCCACTGAGCCTGGTGTGGTGGACACTGGACAGGTAGAGGGGACAGGAGGATGGGTGGAAGCAGGGGGATGGGTGCCCAGGCTACCTGCTGTGTGTCCCCTTCTGTGTAGGGCAGCTTGGTGGACACGTGAAACATGATCTCCTTGTTGCGGAAGTTGCAGTACACAGACTCGGTCCCCGTCTGCCCGTGGGTCACGTCCAGGCCTCCTCGGAACCTGCCCCAGGACCCCCAGGCCACACCTCAGTCTCCAGCCCCGGCCAGGCCTCCACGGGGCCAGGACAGGGGCTCCCTCCCTGCCCAAGGATGTGGGTCCCACTGTTCTCTGCTTATCCCACCCTAACGCTCACCCCTTAAAGTCCTGCAGTTTGACCTTCTGGCCAAGAAACTCGAGGAACTCCACGAAGGCGGGGCTTTCCTCATTGGTGCTGAAGAGTTCCTCCTCGGAGGTCTGGGGACACACAGAGGGCGTAGGTCATGGAACTGGAGCTCCTGAGTGTCCCGTTCCCCCCACCCCAGAAAAGACTGGAAGGAGGACCCCTGGCAGCCCCTGAGCTCCTGGGAAACTGAGTCCCCTGGGGAGGTCCCAGATACCCTGTCAGGTGGGTGGGGGTGCAGGGAGGAGGAGGTGAGCACACCTGCCCAAGCTTCTGATAAATGACTCCAAACTTGAAGTTATTGCTGATAACATGCTCGTCAAAGGTGACGATGAGCCGGGAAGCCTGGGGGTAGAGGAAAAGGGGTGAAACGGACTGCTTTTTCCAGCTGTCATTTATTGCTCTTGTTATGCCCAAGCACTATGCCTGGCACTCCATGTGCATCATCTCATTTAATCCTCAGAACAAGCCTGCGACAGAGACACTCCTGCTGTCCACATTTTATAGATGAAGAAACCAAGGTTAGGAGCTTATGTAACTTGATTAAGGTCAACAGCTTGCAAGTGGCCAAGCTGGGACTTGAACTCAGGTCTGTTAAATTCCAAAGCTCAACACTGCTCCTGAGTTTTACCCATGAGCCCTTGCTCTATCTCCGCTCTGTGACACCCAGCACCCAGGACCTTGAGCAAGGTCCCCTCCTTACCTTGTGCCTTGCTTTCCTCTTCTCTAACAGAAATAGGATCTAATTTCTGAGGCCCCTTCCCTGGACCACACCACCCCTCAGGGACTGCATCTTGCTCTAGAAGTCAGTCAGAGCTACAAGGGTTTATACGCCTTTCAAGGCCCACCTCTTTCAGGAAGCCTCGCTGGCTCGTTAAAGACTAAAGTCCCTACCACTTTTCCCACATTGTGACAGAGCCACAAACCCAGCACTCAGCACCGGAGATAGAAATGCAGCCGCTCTCTGTGGGGCAGCATTTGTGAAGGTGCCTGTGTTACTCTCTCTCACCAGATCCCCTCTGGGGTCAGAAGGCAAGGCCAGTAGAGTTCCTTGGCCCAGGGGTACAGATTGCCCTTGGGAGGGTTCCCAAATGACACTAAGAGTTTTCAAGGTAAGTAAAGCATTTCTCCAATGTAGACAAAACAAGGTTTAAATCCAGGCCATGATTATCTGCTATGCATCCCTGGGTAAGACACAGAAACTTTCTGGGCCTCTGGTTTCTCTTCTGCAGACTGTAGACTTTTGCAGGATTGTTGTGAGGATTAAATGAGAGAATTTAGGAAAAATACTCTGCACACAGCAAATGCTCGGTCCTCTAGTTACCTACCCACCCCCAGTGAGCAGGGCCCAGATCCAGCCATACCTTGGGGTAGAGCACAGGATAGAATCGGTCCACATTCACATCTTCACATACCAGCTGCAGGAGGAGATAAGGGGACATGTAAGGGTAGGGCCTGGAGGAAGGGGTGGGGCCTCTGAGCCTCCCAGGCCAAGGTCTGCCAGACAGCAGCAGACAGGAGAGGGAACAACCAAGGCTGATGCAGGACTGTGGGCTCACTCTTGCTCAGAATAGGGTACAGAGAACTGAAGTCCCAAAGGTACTCTGAAGAGGACCAAAAGCACACGGATAGGGGACAGGGCACCAGAATACATGAGAGTGTGGATGTCACAGGAATACATGAGAGGCAGGACCTCAGAGACAGGGCTGCAGCATGCAGGGCTAGGACCCAGAGCTACAGACGCAGGTGGACTAAGGCCAAAGCTGCAGCCTGGCCGTGTGCCCACCTGGGGTGCCCAAAGGCCTCACCTTTGCCATCTGGACCACGTTGGGGAACTCGGTGAGGCAGGAGATGGGGATGACGTCATGGTACGTCCGGCACTTGGTCCTGGGAAGAAAAAGTCAACGGCAAGGGGCTAGGCAGTGGGAAAGGGAGACGGGAGCCCCTCCACACAAAGTAAGGCCCCAGGGAGGACCAGAGGTGATGACAGGGGCCAAGCCTGGCTCAGGCACTAAAGTGTGGTGCAACCTCAGGCAAGATGAGAAGAGTGGGTAGAATGAGGTGGGTTCTCAGATTATAAGACCTCAGCCCACCTGCTGTCCCAGGGCCCATCGCCCCACCCTCACCTGAGCAGCAGCCGTAGGTGTTCCTGGTCCCCAATGACATCATACTTCAGTGAGAAGACAAGGTGGCCCAGCGCAGTGTCCAGGGAGTAGTAATTGAAATGCTCCTGTGAGAGGTGGGCCACGGCAGTGGGTGAGACTGAGCCTGTGGCTTCTGGAACCAGACCAGAAAGCCAACTCGTTCCCAGATGGGGGTCCCTCACCCAGTAGAAGGTGTCACAGCTAACAGCAGACTCTGCACCAGACAAACCCACATTCAAATCCCACTGGGATTTGCCAGCCGAGTAGCCTAAGGAGGTCACCTCACCTCTCTGTGCCTCAGTTTCCTAGTCTATAAAACAGAAGTGAGGTCACTTACCTTGAGGGATGGTGGCAGAAACTGAAGGGGATAAAGTGCCTGGCACAGAGTAGCTGTTCAATGAATGTTTACAGAAACCTGGGCTCTCTGTGTCCTCGTCAAAGCAGGATCACATTCGGATCTGCATACTTGTCTCCAAGTGCTGCCCTTCTCAGGGCTGGGCACACAGTAGGGACTCAATACAAATATGCCAATTGATTGCTCAACCTTTGGCTTTTGAAGCCAGGGCCCATGAGAAACAGGAAGTGAAACATGTCATGAACACACTGGGTGGCTGACCGGGCAGGTTCCCACCCTCCTACCTCACTGGGAGAAGCCGTAGGGTGGAAAGGAAATACCCCAGAGGGCACAGGAGGAAACTGCAGCGGGGACCCCCAGAGAGGAGACCAGGGCTGGCACCTCTAGGCAGGAAAGCCCCAAAGCCAAGGGCCACGAGTGCTAGGAGAGTACACCCCAGCCTGGCCCTGGGCTCCCCCTGCCAGCGCCAGCCCTGGGAGTGGAGCTGACTCTGCAGCCACACCCACCCCAGGAGTCATCCTGGAAGTAAGTCCTGTTTAAACATGAACACCTGTGCTCAGAGAGCAGACGAAAGAGGCAGAGGCCAGGGGATATGCCCCCACAAAGCTGCAGCTCAGGGACAGTCTGAGGGCACCTGGGGTAGAGTCCCCCTCTGCACTGCCTAGGGACAGAGTGACAGAAACCCCCAAATGCGTGGCACCATCTGTAGGGAGGGAATGGCAGGCACCTGGCAAGGAGAGCTGCATTAAAGTCTTCAGGGTGGGAAGTTTCCCAGGAACCCCCTGGCCAGGCCCAGAGGAATCCAAGGAAGAGTGGGAGAGTGGGCTCAGGGTCCCAGAGAGTCAATACCAAAGTCGCCCTAACCTCTTCCCTCTGCCTGAACAGGCCCCAGTGCTTCCCACGTCACCCCACCTGGAGTCAGGAGATGGCCCTGGCTCTGTGCCAGCCCATGGGGCTCCTCCTCTCTGTACTGCCAACCTGACCCTGGTCATCATGCCTTTTCTGACCCCCCAACCTGTACCTCTTTGGGTCCTTCTGTGGTCAAGGTGCCACCTTCATTCTGTCACTCATCACTCCTCAGCAAACTTTTCTGAGTGCCAGCTATGTGCTGGGCCCACACAGTCCCCCACATTGCGCTCTGGACAGTGGGTGCCAGAAAGCAGGTGTCTCTCCACCTACAGGGCTCAGCCTGGAGGTAGAATCTAATGCCCTGTTCTGGGTTTGTCCCCAAGCAATGGCTCCTGAACCCGGGCCTGCTGGTTTAGTCTCAGTAACAATGTATTCCACCCCTTTCCACTTCCAGCCTTAGCACCAATACCCCCCAGGGTCAGGGCAATGCCTTGGGCTCAGACTGAGGTCATATAGTTCCCCAGTTCCCAACACACCTTCTCAGTACACATGCGCACACACCTAGGAACATGACGCTTCCCAGAGCATGTCTTTTTAAAAATATATTTCACACATGACAGTGTATAAACTTAAGGTGTACAAAGGTTACTTTGATACATTCATATATTGTGATATATATGACTGCCAATGTGGTGATATTTATCACATTACATAATTATAGTACAATATTATTGTTTATTCCCACAGTGTGCCTTAACGGAAGGTCAGCCAGAGCTAGGTCCGATTCCTAGCTCAGTAATTATGTGATCTTGACCAAGTCACTTCACTTCTCTGAGCCTCAGTTTCCTTTTCTGAAAAGCTAGGACAATCCTGATCTCACAGAGTAACTACGAAGATGTACTAATAACAGTTACGATTTATTGAGTACTTACTCTGTGCCAGGCTCTCTATGCTTTAATGGTTTTCTATGCTTTAATGTGTTTTTATTATCCCCATTTTAATAGATGAGGAAACAGGCTCAGGAAGGTTAAGTAACTGGCCCGAGGTTATCAGTAAATAGAAGAGTCAAGACTGGCAGCCAGGCAAATCAAGACCCCAGGGCCATGCTACCCACTGCCAGAGACAGCGCCTGGTGTGAGGCCTGACACACACAGGGCCCCAGCTTGGGACCTCCCCTCCAGCTCCCACAACCTTGCCCCAAACTCTTGCCTGGAACATAACTGGGTGACACTCTGACAAGTAGTGACTGGGCAGGGTCTCTGCTCTGGAGCTGGTGGTGGAGTGGGGGTTGCATCAATCCAGGTCATGTCACAACATTACTGTGTCTTCCCAGCCCCCACACGCTGCAGGGGCAGGGCCTGGGTATGTTTTGTTTACTGCTATATAGCTGGTGTCTTGAGCAGAGCCAGGCACACAGCTGGTGCTCATTATTTGCTAACCCTGATTGAGCCTTACTCTATGCTAGACGCCATTCTTCACACTTTACAAGCATCCTGTCATTAGAGGCTCATAACAACCTTACGAGGTAGGTATCATCACCATCTCTGTTTTTACAGCTGAGGAAACAGAGGCACAGGGAGGGTAAGTGATCTGCCCAGTGTCCCATGCAGTAAGCGCAGAGCCAGGATTCAAACCCTGGTAGCGTCTTTGCTGTGAACCAGTACGCTATAACACTGCCTTTTGCAATAAGCAGTTACTGAATAAATGAGTGAATCCACTACACTATGCTCCCTGAGACGCAGGGCTCTAGGACTCACTCAGCCCCAGCCCAAAGGTTCTGCTTCCTCCCAGGCCCAGCCCTCCAACACCAGAGGGCCACCCACCTTGCCAAGAAAGTGCTTCCGGTAGATGCGGGCTGTGGGGTTGCACTCAAGCTTCACCTTGGTCGTGGGCGACTGCAGTGGCTCTGTCTCTGGGATGCTGGTGATTTCATGGTTGGTGCCTTCAATCCAGTAGCCCCCGAACTGGGGCAGCAGGATGAGGGGAAAGGGCCCTTCTCGCCCCAGGACCTAAAGGGGGACTTGGCTGAAAGCGACTCACACTGCACCCCACCAGGGGCCCCAGGACGCCTCCCCAACTAAGGGGAACTACATGGGTCACAGACCACATGGAGCCCCAAGTCCCATTCTCAAATGATGGAGATGGGGGCAGGTACAGCTGGGAGCATGACCTTGGCAGAGAGGCTGAAATGTTTGGCTTGGAGGCCTTGGGCTCAAATGGGCTCTGAGGTCTGGAGCCCGTAAATCTAGTCTCCAGCCCCCATTGTGGTCAGGCTTCTGACCGGGAGGAGGACCAGGGCATCCTGAACGCCCTGCGCAAGAGCCTCCAGGGCTTTGGGCGGGGATAGGCTTGGGGTGGGTGGGGGGGGCTTCTGGCTGGTTACCTCATGCACGCTCGGGTAGGGAATGTAGTCTTCCTCCGTCTGCAAAACACAAGCAGGGGGAGGCCCATCTGGGACGGGGCCCGCGCCCTTGACTTCCAGCCTCCCCAGAATGCCCCTTTGTTTGACCAGCCATCGGGGCTGAGAGTGTAGAGGGCTCACAGGTAGGGGAGGGCTTGCCTTGGGGTGACCCCATGAGATGGGGGCTGAGGCCTGGCAGCCTCTTCTGGGCCGTGTCCTGCCTGAGGAGGAGGCCCACTGCCTCCCCAGAAGGAACCTCTGGACCAGTGGTTCTCAGAATAGCCTGGAGGGCTCATTAAACACAGCCGGCTGCACCCCACTCCCACCCGCTGAGTTTCTGATGCCCTGGGCCCTGATGGGCCCGAGCGGTTACATTCTCACAAGCTCCCAGGTGGTGCTGATGGGGCTGGTCAGAGGACCACATTTGGAAAACCCCTGGCCTAGATGAAGCATCAGGGTTATGCCCATGAACCCTCTTCAATCCTTACCTCTGCAGCCCTGGGCCCATTCCCCCAGGCCCAGCCACCAGTCTTCTGGGATGGCTGGGGTCCCAAATCATCAACCAGAGAGTCCTATGCTCACCTGGAGGGGCCATGCAGCTCCCACCCCAAGAAAATCTGAGTCTAAACAAGAGCCTCATTGCTTCTCCTTCAGTCCTGTCTCTTGTCAGTCTCCACACGGGAGTTGGGGGCAACCAGGTCATCTTCCCCTCCCCCACCCCCTCAGCCTCCCTTCTAGACAGGAGCTACGGAGAACAGAAGAGCATAAGACTCCTGGGTCTTGGGTTTGAGTCTTCCTACAACTGCGCATCGTAACTGGCTTCCATTTCACACAGGCTGTCTTGTGAGGTATTGGGGCTTCAACCCAGGGATGGCAAGGCCTGGAGAGGCAGGGGTGAGTTTTCAGGGGTGAAGATAGGGTGGGGAGGAACTGGAACAGGGCCCCAGGCCTATAGCAAGGGAGAGGTCCTCCACATCTCAGAACTCC
Source organism: Macroglossus sobrinus (assembly GCA_004027375.1). NCBI lineage: Eukaryota > Metazoa > Chordata > Mammalia > Chiroptera > Pteropodidae > Macroglossus > Macroglossus sobrinus. The sequence continues at coordinate 137,589 of PVKZ01002257.1, forward strand.
TAGACTACTTCTCATGAAAGAGTGGTGGGTTCTCCTGGGCGGGCTGTTTTGGGTGGGCAGCTGTATCAGCACCCGAGGGAGGATGTCTGCCCCCCTCCCATCCCCCTCCAAGCCCTTTGGAGAAGCTGCTCAGGGAGCCCATAAAAGAAAGGGTGGGGTGGTGCTGGATCAGACCTACTTTGAGGGGTGGTGGGAAGGAGCATCGTTGTTCATCCATCCTGCTTCCCTGCAAAGAGACCCCAATACTCCCGTTGCACCCCTCCTTCTCTCCCATTGCACCCCTCCCTCTCCTCTCCCACTGTACCCCTTCCAAGCCTGCAGCAGCACTGCCTCCCACTGGGCTCATAGCTCTTCCTGTGTAGAAGGGGAAAGCCAACCGATGTGGGGTACTTCCAGGGCAGGGTGCACGATTACTCAGGCCCCTCTGCAGGGCTGGCTGTCCTGCTGGTAACCTGGGCCGCAGGAGGTGGGTGGCAGCAGGGGAGAATTGGGGGCTCTATGCGCCTGCTGCTGGGAGTGGGGGCAGGGGTGGTGTACACGTGTCTGCGTGTGAGTGTGGGGATGTGGGGAGGGAGGCTATTGCATCTACACAGATACATGTTGTTGAGAGAGGAGGGGTGGGGAGAGACAGGGAGAGGGAGAGAGGGGAGAGAGAGGGAAGGAGAGAGGAGGAGGGGAAAGGTGGAGACAGAAAAACTAAGCAAGAGAGGCAGAGAAACAGGAAGGGACAGGAGAGGTTTAGAGGGTGAAATGATATCAGGTAAAGCTCTTAAGGTGTGTTCAAGTCGTCCCAGCCCCCTGCCCACCTCCCAACACATACCCACGCGAAAAACAGACAAGAGCCTGAAAGCCCAGGGCAGGAGTCAGGCAGAGGGGGCGGGAGCTGCACTCCCAGGCTGCCTCGCTCATTAACACCTCCCCCTACCTGCAGCACAGCCTCTGGTTGCCCTGTGCCCTGGCATCTGTCCCTCCTCCCCCTCTACAGGGGGATCCTGCAGAGTCTGTAATGCCTCTTGGGTAGTGGGGAATGGTGGGTACATGAGGGGGTGGTTTGAGGCAGGGACCCTTGCCCTGCTGGGGATCTACACAGGGATGGGAGCTGGGGAGACACAAATGGGGCCTGGGCCCCTGGGTCAGACCGGGAGTTGGGCACTACCAGTCTCCGCCCCCTACTGTGATCCCCACTTAGGGACTCTGGACAATACACTGCCACTATCTCCTTCCTGCACGGTCTGCCAAGGGCTCCTGGACCATCCTGAGAGATGTGTGGGGTTGGAGATATGGCAGGGCCCCCCCACCCCCAGTCCAGTCCCCTCTGTGCCTCCCCAGAATGGCTAAGGAGCCAGCCTCACCTGCATCTTTTCAATCATCTCAAACAGATCTGTGTTCTGCAACAGAGAAGCGGGAGAGAGAAGGTCAGTCCTCGGGGTGGTCCAGCTGATCCCGCTGAGGAGTCTGCACCCAACCCAGCCATTCTGGTCCCCCCAGTTCTGACCAACTACCTTGGACCTATCAGCCCAAAGTATAGGCCCTAAGGGGCAGCCCACCCCTTGGAGAAGGCTGGTGCCTCAGACAGAGGGATGTGACCTTTGGGGAGAGACACATCTCCTTCATGTCACTACAAAGTTGGCAGTGCCAGGATCAGCCCATGGACCCCTCAGAAGAGCTCCAGGTCCCAGCCCCAAAGAGCAGCCCAGCTGGGACCCTCAGAAGGGTCTGTGGTTCCACCTACCTCTCCTGGAAGAGGGTCCCACCTGCCTATCTCAAGCACCCCGGGGTGCTATTGGGAGAAAGAATGCTGGTATATCTCATTGGTCCAACACATGTGTGTGAGTCTACACTCACTCCTCCAGCCCTCACACTCCAGAGGGCCTCTCCTGAGGCTAGCCAGGGCACATGCAGGGTTAATCGGGCATCTGCCAGCTGCTTTGGCAGCTTCTGCCTCTCCAGCGCCAACTCCCTGCAGCCTTCCTGGAAGGCGGCATCCTTGACGGCTGGCAGGGCTGGGGGCTGGGCCTGGGAAGCCCCCAGAGTCTCCAGGACGGTGCCTCTCCCCCAGCCCCTCCCAGATCCTGAGTCCACACATATGTGCTATGAGGTTGTGCACCAGGAAACACATACTCTTTTTCTCTTGCTTGAGCACACACAGGCCTACACACCAATATTTAAACAGTCGTGCTGTACCAAAGAAAGCAAACACACACAAACCCATGGGGTCTGTGCACATCAGTCCTTAGACTCAGAGCTATGTACTAACACACAAATAAATGGTGTCCTAAGCTACACAACAGCACACCCACACACACACAGGTCCATGTACGAGAAGAACCACACAAACGAATGCCAACCCACCCCTGTGCAGATCTGCACATCAATCATTGCACGTAAAGCTACACGAACACCACAAAACCTCTCACGTCTGCGTGCAGGGACACAATAACGTGCACTCACAGATACAGGCAGGCATGATCACGGAACCAGCTACAGAGCCCCACTCCCACGTACCTTCCCCATCAGAGTCACGCACCCTGTGTAACAGACGTGACAGACTTTAAATGAGTTTTAAGAAGAAGAAGAAGCATGCAGCAACTGTGGGAGTGGCTAATCACCAAGGATGAGGAGCACATGTCCGAACGTCACACACCCTCATACCCACTCAAGTACACATCACCCATCTCCCTCTCTCTCTCTCTCTCACACACACACACGGAGCTCTGTTAAAGATCACAAGACACAAAAACCCACGTACACACTGTGAGGCCTGACCACAGGGGCAAAACCCACCCCATGAAATGTACCACAGAAGTCCATCGGAGACGCTGACCCATGGTCGCCTATGGTCACACCCAACACTTTTGAGCTTGGACAAGACAATTCCACAAGCAGTTACAGCACAAACCACAGACACACACCTGTAGCCCAGGTAGACAAACATGCCTGTCAACCTAACATCCTGTACCACAGCAGCCTCGGCATCTATGCCCAAATAACCCCATACGGGCACAGTGCCAGCAGCATGAGTGATGGAGGCACATTAATGTCCCTCAGAGCACCTCACTCTGGGTAACCTAACATGCCAGGAACAACATGCACCTGGAGTCACAGCCACATAAACACTGATGCATGGTACTGTCACCCAGAGTGCACACACAGCAACAAGTTACACCCACACTTACAGCCTCACAGGAGCAGCAGACGCCCTGACACATGGAAGGTTGTGAGCCAAGTGGCCCAGAGCACCATGCAAAGTTACACTGTGACATTCAGACCACCTTTGAGGGGACAGGGGACCACAACATGGTCCCGAGGCTAATACACACATGCGTGTGCGCACACACATGCACACGCACACATAGTACCATAGTAGCCCCCAGCCACAGTGTCACTACAATTACTCTGTTTCTTGGAAAAGGACAGAAAAAGCCCAAAGGCTGGGACCCCAGGGCAGAGGTGTGCCCTGTGGCTGCCATGGCCGGGTGTCATCCCAGAAGCTAACACACCCTCCATGACAGAGCCTCGCACTCCCGCCCTGGCTGGGGCAGAGCCTGCTGGACTGAAAGGAAGTCGGGCTGACCCAGCGGCTCCTGCAGACCCCTTTGGCCAGGCCATCCTCTCTTGGGTCCTCACCTGCCAGCCGGCCCCAGCGGGCAGCGAGCCCCTCCGCGGACGGCCGGTGTTCGCCAGGGGCCGTGGCTGCGCCATCCCGAGCCCGGCCCGGCCTGAGCCCCAGCCCCGGCGGCGCTTCAGCTGGTCCGACGGCTCCGGCCCGCGCGCGCCCCGGCCCGGGCCCCACAGTACCGAGCTCCGCGCTCCGGGCTCCGGCTCCTGGCCGGAGGGGGCGGGGCACCAGGTACAGCCGCGGCGGGGGCAGGGGCGGGGCTGCGAGGATCCGGGGCGGGGACACCATAAGCCCCGCCCCCAGAACGGCCCAACCCACGGTCCCGGGACACTGCGCCTGCGCGCTCTCTTTGGAGCGCTAGAAGTCTTCAGCGCGCGGCGCTCCTGAGGCTCTCCCAGGCTCTCCCCAGCGCCCCCCCCCCCACGCCTTCTCTATCTTCCCAGACTTTGGGTACCCCACCTCGGGGCCTCCAGGACGGGATTCTTGAGATGGGCTGTGAAGTCCGTCAGAAAGAGGCGGCTACTTGGAGACAGGACTTTTCTTGACCATCTACTTAATGTTGGACCCTTTGCAAGTCTCATCCTCTCCCACAGCCCAGGAAGTATGAGCGTCATCCCTATTTTACAGAAGAGAAAACTGATTCCAAGAGGTGAAATATCATGCTCAAGATCACGCAGCTAGAAAAGGCAGAACTAGGACTCCAGGGAAAGGCCTGGGGCTACTCTCCCCTTCCTCCTCCTCTCCTGCTCCCTAATGCCTGACAGTGGTGGCCCATTCCCTCCCTTCAGCAGGCCCCATGCCACACCTGGCTCTAATTGTACCCCCACCCCCATCCTAATTGCCCCTGACCCTGGAGACAACCACAGTGCCTAGGGAGGAGCCAAGGCCCTACAGTATGGGGCAGACTTCAGGACATACGAGTCCTAGCTCTGGCCTTGTTACAACTTGCTAAGTGAACTTGACTGAGTCCCTACCACTTCTGTGGGCTTCAGTTTTCCCATCTGTAAAATATATGCCCTCTGCAGTCTCTTCCAGCTGACCCTGCATTGTGTCTGCCATTGTACAGTGGGGACAGATGCTGGGAAAGTGGAAATTGCTTCCTGAGCAATTGGCCAAGTCAACACCAGCTGCTTTAGACCCTGCAGGGGCAGGGCTGCCCACCAGCTCAGAGCCCACCATCTCTGCAGCTTCCCGAGGGAGCCGCTGGCAACTGTCCACCACCCTCCATCTCCAGGGTTCCTGGAAGGAAGGCACTGCAACTTCCTTTCCCCTAGACCTGGCCCTGGGTCAGGCTGGAGCCCAGGGAGCCAGTGGGAACTCCAGAGATATGTGTTCCAGACACGGTGTAGCTCTGTTTTTAATAATTAACAGCAACAAATATTGATTTATGCAGGCACTTCCAGGCCTGAGCGCTTCCGGGCACCCATCGAAATGCAGCCAAAGAAACATCTATTCCACACTGGGAGGAAGCAAGACCTGGTCGTATCACCAGAGATGCCTGTGTGCCAAGTGGAGTGGAGGGGGTGCACACGTGTGCATGCAGCTGTGTGTGTGACTCTGAGACTAGATGCAGCTGTGTGTGCCTGGACATCTTGGGTGTATATTTATGTGTTTGTACATGTGTATCTGTACATGCTTGCACGTGTACATGTGTAAGTCTCTGAATACATGTGCAGATGTGTTATGTCCATGTACATAGATGTGGGTAGGCTGTGTATGTACGTGTGTGCAGATTTCCAAATCCTCGAGTGAACAAAGCCCTATGAGGGGCAAGATAGGAAGGTCCTGGGTAGCTCAGTATCTGTACAAATGTGGCTTCCCAATGAAGAGGAGGTCATCCCTTCTAGGTGTTCGATCCTACCGTGGGAATATATGATGTTGATAATAGTTCAGCTTCCTAATTTCTACTTCACAAAGTTACTTTCACAGTTATCACTCAATTGCAAGCTGTTAAGGTAGATAGAAAAGAAACTGTCAACTCTATATTACAGGTGAAGAAACTAGGACCAAAGAGGGGCAGGGATTTGCCCACTGAACAGGGAGGTCTCCTGCCCCTCAAATGGGCTCCATCAATATTATGAATGTGTGCAGCGTTAGGGGTACTGGGGGAAGGGGTGGAGGATATGTCACAGGCCTGGTTCCCTCAGCCTCACCACTGGTTTGCTGGGGATCTAGACAGGTCACTCAGTCTTTCTGGATCCTGGTTTCCTTCCCTGTCAAAGGAAGATGATCCACAGACTGTGTCTTGATTCTGGGGTGGGAGTAGGCTGTCGGGAGCCTGCTGTCTGGGCTGTGTATTGGCACAAATGGAAGCTTCTAGACAGACTGGGCAGAGGCCAAGAAGCCTGAGGGGAGGCAGCTCAGAGCTAATCCAAGAAGGCCAGCTCCAGGCTGTCTGAGCAGGCAGGACTCAGGGAGATGGGCTGTTCCAACCCTCATTTTCCTAATGGGAAAACTGAAGCCCAGGGAGGAGAAGCTATGGTCCAAGGGCACACAGCCCTCGGTGAAAACTCTGGCCTCTTCCCAGATGCTCATTCATGAACCCAACTGCCATCAAGTCACTCCCTTCCTGCAAAGCCCCAGGATATACACAGTCTATCAGGGGCTATTACCCAGGAACTCCCTGATGCTGTGCTTAGGACCCTACTTCGGACCCCCTTGGAGGCAGTGGTTCCCCACAAGGACACAAGTACACCTGGACACCATCCCTTGGCCATCTGCCCTCCCGGCCTAGGAGAGGTACATGACCCTTGTTCCAAGCCAGAGTGTTGGGAGAGGAGCATGGTAGATCCTACCGCTGCTATTTCCTGGCTGTGTGACCTTGGGAAAACCACTTCACCTCCCTGAGCATCTGGATCCTCATCTGGAGAATGCCTACAACGCAAGGTTTAATGCAAAGACCAAGCAGCATGATGTCTGTGGACATGCTTTAGAAGCTATGAAGTACCATAAAAGTGAGGGCTATGACACTGCATTAGAGAGGCCACAAGGCCAGGCCCTCTAGTCAGACAGCCTGAGTTCTGGCCTTGGCCCCATCGTATTCTACCTGTGTGTCTTTGAGTAATTAAAACTTAACCTCTTGGAGCCTCAATTTTCTCCTCTACAAAATGGTACTAGTAATAGTAGCCAGCGCATAGCACTTACCATTTGAGAGTGAAATGAGACACTGTGTGTAAACTAAGTACCCACTAAGTACCCACGTGGCCCACAGTGAATCTCAATCAATACTAGCGAGTATTACTGGTATTTGACACTTTGCGTTAAGTTATTTTGCTCTATACTAGTCTATGGCTCCTTGAGGGGAGGGTCTGTGTCTGACTGCTTTCTGGCGCCCAGCACAAAGTCTGACACAAATCAAGTGCTGGGCAAACATTTGATTTTGATAACAACAACAATAGCCTCATTTATAAGACTCTGCCTCTGCGCACGGAACGCTTTATCGGCACTTTTCCATTTAATCTTCGCAATAGCCCTGTGAAGTCGGTACTGTCATCATACCCAATTTACAGAAGAGGAAACTGAGTGCTGTTGATGATGAAGATAAGGAAGAACAAATGGCTGGCCAGTTTATTCCCAGGTGTTCTGCCCCACCCCCAGCAGTGTTACAGACCCCCCATTCAATTTCTGAGATTGTACCAGGCCCACCCAGTGGTAGCCCCGAAGATTTTACCTCTGCCTAGTAGTCATTCTTAGGTATCTCTCAGCCCTGGGGGTCTCCAGACCAGGAGCAGTGGGGAGGGGGACACGTACCTTTGGGTAGAGTGAAGCAGTGTTGGGGGGAATGAAGTCCACTCGTGGCAGGTCTAGGGCCTGAGGGAAGCGCTGGTTCTGCCCATCACTCCTCCTGGAAGAGAAAAAGAGTGTGAGGTCAGGAGAGCCCCAAGATGGAACATTTGTGAGCTCTGGAAGAGTCTCCCACGGGGTTGGGAGGTGTGCAGGGAGACAGACTTCATGGAGGAATGGGTACTGGGTTCCTCGGGAGGAGGAAGAGGGGCTTCCTGATTAGGGCTGCGAAATAGGCTCCCCTTTCCCAGAGAGCAGAGATGGGGACAGGGTCTCTCCACAAGCTCTCCATTAGGCCTTCCTCATGTTTACTCCAGCCAAGAGGATGCCCATTCTAAAGATGGGTACACTGAGGCAGGGGACAGTGAGGACTGCTGCTGAGGGCTGAATCCTAACTTCTGAACTAAGCAGGATGCCCAGACTCCCTGAGCTTTCAGGGAGACAGCAGTCTTAGGGCTGAGAGGCCGCCAGGCATCTGCTATCACTGACAATAAGGATACCAATGCGGACACTGGCTGGGCCTACTGCGTCAGGCCTTGGGCCAAAGCTCTTTTTACAGGCCTGAGGACATGGACTCCTCACCACACTGGTATTCACACTTGACAGATAAGGGCCCAGAGGCAAGCAGAGGTCACACAGCTGGTCAGCAGCAGGACCAGCATCTGAGGGAAGCCTGGATTCTGTGCCCACACCTGTATCCCTCTGTGAGGAAAAGAAACCAATCTGGTGACAGTGAAGTCAATTCCTGCCACCCCAGAAAGCCTGCAGAGGAGGCCCCCTCTGGGGTCAGGGAGAGGAAGAGCCCAGTAGCTCCTGGGACCCAGGGAGCCCAGAGCTTGGGGAGCAGGCCTGGCTTCCACTTGTTGCCTAGGGCCACCCTGACGTGGCTGTACCCCCGCCCAGGTCCCATCGATCCAGACAGATCCCAAGAAGGTGAGTCATTTAGGCTGTCAGATGATTCTCAGGTGGAGCTGGAACTGCCACACCTCACGAGGGGAAGGACCTGCGGGAACCTGGCCCAGGGAGGAGACCCTGACGACATTCAGTCTCCCTGCTGACTCCCCTCAGTCCAGCCACGCCGGCAGGAGAAAGGCCCAGAGGGACCGGTGCATCTTAAAATGGAAGGTCTTGACCCAGAAGGCTGGATCTGATAACAGTGCCATTTCCAGCCTATGACATCAGCATGGGGGAGGTCTTCCCAGGCACTTGCCTGCCGTGTGGCCTTAGGTGAGTAACACACTCTGCTTAGCTCCAAAAAAATGCACCATAAAGCCTGGGAAGCTACTAGGCGTTCACTCAGTAAATTCTGATATTCATTCATTTATGGTGAACTCCAGCTCCCCAAGTTAGGGTCTCGTTAAATATTAGTTGAATGGCTGAATGACAGAATGACTGAATGAAGGTTGGCATTCGGGAGGTACTGAAGGTTTGTGAGCCAGGGAATAGCCAAACACAGATTCCTATAGACTGCAAGGCACTGAGGTGGAAAGAGACTGCAGAGGTCCACAGAAATGGCCCAGGTGAAATCCACTGTGGCTGCCATAGGGACTCTTCTTTGAGACCTACTATGTGCCTAGAACTGTGTCAAGCATTTTACACCCTCATGACAGTGCTAGAAGTTTGGCATGACTTATCCCCATTTTTATAGATGAGAGAAAATGATGCTCAGAGAGGTGAAGCCACTTTCCCTAGCAAGTGGGTGACAGACCCAGGAGTTAAAGCATGTGCCCTTCACTGAGCAGGGCCAGTGTCAGTGGGTCTAAGAGCAGAGATTGCCCAGGGCCTGGGGTTGAAGACCAGATGAGGCTGGCCCCCGTGGTGGTGGGGACCACTGTCTTGGCATGGCCCTGGCTGCCAAGTGAAGGTTGTTGCCCATTATAGAGCTATTCAGGTTGTGTCCTTTTGTCTACTCCGTTATACCTCCAGGTCCAGGCAGTGGCCACTGCGGGTCAGCCTGGCAGCAGCTCCTTGATGTGCTCGCCTTCTGGAACCCTCAGCTTCAGTTTCCCCATGCCAAGGTATCCATCTCACTCAGGACTGCTCACGTTGGTACAAGGCTAGGGAGGTCTCTGAAGACAAGGGAGCTCTGGCTTCTACTCAGGACCTAGCCTGGAGGTTCTCAGATCTCTGGTTCCTGGTTGGCTCCTCACAGGCAATGCCCAACCCCTCTCCCCAAGCAACTCCACCTAAAAGGTCATTGCTGAGGTCCTGAAGATCAGGGGAAGGAATGGGATCCAGGATGAGGACACAGCATGGAATTGGAAGAGCTGGGCTCTGCCTGCCCCCATCGTCCCAGCCTTGAGGGATAGAAAGGCAGTAATAACAAAAGCCACAGCCTACCTGTGCCTTGCATGATCTTATTTCATCCTCATAACTCCTGCATGAGATAGGTGCTCAAAAATTGCCTGCTTTACACAGGGGGAAACTGAAGCTTGGAAGGTATGTCAACTTGCCCAAGGTCACACAGTTAATGAGGCAGAGCAGGCATCTGAACCCAGGTTTGTTACTCTGGAGCCAAAGTTCTGAACTTCATAGCATGGGCAGCCAGCCCTGTAGACCCAGCATGACACATCAGAGAGGTAATAATCATAGTGACAACAGTGATGGCAGCCAACAGAGGTCGTACCATCTGCCTCAACTGCTTCACTTGTAAATTAAATTAACGCTTATCGTTCAGAGGAGGGAACTAAGACACAGAGAAGTTAAGCAATTTGTCCAAGGTCATGCTGACAGAAAATGTAAATGAGATATGGAGGATGTGAACCCCTGACCATCCAGGACTTGATGCTGTGCCCTAACGCTGCACCATACTGTCTCTTAGTAAGTAGGAGTTGCTCAATAAATACTTTGGAAGGAATGAATACACTCAGCCCCTCACCTCCCTCCCCACCCCTCTAGCCTCCTGACACCTTCTCTTCCTCCTATCAGTCTTCCTCATTTCTCACCATCTCTTCTCCACCTTTCCAGCCCTCTCCTCCCTTCCCTTTGCGTCTGGCTTCTGTAGACCTCCCAGACTTAGTCATTTTCCTCCCTCTTCATGAACTTGAACCTCTCTGACTCTCCCCTCTCTCTCCTATCCCACCCTTGTCTCCTCCTGATCACCATTATTCCATTCACATGGGGTCCCCCAGGCCTCTACCTCCTCCCCACTTCTCTGACAACCTTCCTGATCCTATGGCCTGGCCCAGCTTCAAATGCTTTGCAATCTTCCTGCACATGCAGCAGCTGGAGGTACCTGGAGCATGCCTTCCCCCTGCTGTGCCTATGGTCATATATCTGTACATCACTCTACAGTTTACACGAGCATTGTCTCATTTGATCCCCATAGCAGCTTTGTCAGGCTGGACTATTATCAACCTTTTTCCAAATGAGAAAACTGAGGTTCAGAGAGGTTAAGTGACAAGCCCAAGGGCAGTTCCAAGGTCTGATTCCAGCCGGGGGTTCTTCAACTACACACATCACATCACAGCTGCTCTCAACCCAGGGCCTCAGTCCTGCTGCTTAGCCCCAGTGGTCTCCCCATCACAGCTCCTGGCTCCTGCAGCCACCACTAAGCATCTTCCCTATCTGCCCTGTCTGGCCTGGACACCTGCCTACAGATACAAAATACCTTGGACACAGAAAAAGGCACTAGCCAGAGAGGAAGTGACTTGGTCAAGGTCGCAGAGAAAGCCAGAGCCAACCTGGAGTCCAGGCCAGGCACATTCCTGGGTCACCTTCAGGCCCTGCAGATTCATGGCCGCCAGCCAGCTGGCCCCAGCTCTCCTGCCTCTCGGAGCACCCATCTCACCCATTTCTCCCAGGAAAAAGGCAAGGCAGGGGTGTGGGGGAGGGCCCAAGGGCCCAGCTCCTGAGTGGGATGGGCCAGGCAGGAAGCTGCTGCTGACAGCTCCCGGGTTTCTTGGCAACTGTCACTGCACCTCCTCCCCATCCCTTATCTCCACATTGAGGTAACAATAATAATCTCACCGTGGTGAGTACAGCTCTTTGTACTTTTCAAAAGCCTTCTTTATCTGCTCACCCCTGGGAACTCACCTGAACTGGATCAGGAGATAAGGCAGTCACTAGAATCCCCAATTCCCAGGAATGTAAACTGAGGCTCGGGAGGTTAAACCACCATCTTGAAGTCACTCAGCAAGGCGGGGGCAGACTGGGAACCAGAACCCAGGCCTTTCATCAGTTCAGGGCTCCAGATGCCACACTGGGGTGGCGGGCATCTCAGGGAGGTCCCACACTCTGCAAAACGCAGGTCAGACCCAGGCATGGGAGGGATAGAGAAGACGCAGGGCAGATGACCAAATGCCTCCCTGGGCTGCTTTCTACCTGTTAACCAGCTGGAGAGTTGGTGGAAGGTCCTGTCTTTTTCTCTCATCTACAAAATGAGAGATAATGTACCCATCCCCTAAGGTTGCTTTGAGACATGAAGTGAGTACTCCAGAAGTGTTTGCTGTTGTTGTTATTGTTGTTGATAATGATGATGATTTGCCACTCTCTTGGAGAACCCCACCCTTTCAGGGTACTAGAGGTGGGACTGGGCTGTCCTGGGGGTAGGACTTGGCCCTTTGGCCATCCAGAGATGGACGCCCTGGATGGAGGTCCCCAGGTGGATCTGGCTCCTGCTGACTCTTCCAGTCTCACCTCCGCATGCACACATAGCCCCTTCCTGTGCCGGCTGCCTTGTCCTAGTCTGGCTGGGCCATAGGCAGTCTTCCAGACAAGCTGCACTGTTTCACACTGCGGAGCCTCTGCGTAGGCTGTTCACTCTATTAGGGGCTCCTTTTTCCTTTTCTGCCGGGTGAACTATTCATGCTTTAAAATTCAATTTAAACATGTGAAACTCTGGTGGCCAGAACAGGTGACATACGACCACCAAGGCATGAAGCCTGTGAGGGGGAGCAGGGTAGCTGGACAGGTGCTGGTCATCACATACGCAAGCTGAGAAACCAGACCTGAATGGTTGGGACGGCCAAAGAGGGGCTCAGCCACCAGTGAACATAGGGCTGAGAAAGATTTGGGGGGGACTAGCCCAGGACTGAAGGGTTCAGTACTGGTCACTAAAGGTCTATAACAACAGCTGGTTCTACAAACCCGGTGATTCCATGTGGGGGGAGGGGGAGGAGCCATAGACTTTAAAGTGAGAAGGGGGTGCAGAGGGCTACTCCTGTGGACCCTCACGCCTCTGAGAGAGGCCCCCCTAGATGGGGCTTGGGAGCAGCCTGTGTGTCCCAGCCATGGTATCAGGGCTAAGGGGACTCTAATCTCTTGAAACCAGAGACTAGAGGCCGCTCTGGAACTGCCCCTTCCTCAGGGGCCACAGAGGCCCATTGTCTCAGCTATCCGGCACTGCCCCCACTGCTCGCCTGTGGCCCTGCCAAGGTGCCAGGGAAGGTGGCCAGGGTCAGCTTGGTGAGCAAGTTTCTGAAGCTAATCCCCGGGGAGCCTGGCCCCCTCCTCCCAGGACCATGGGGAGAGGTGAGATGTGGGGGACACAGGTATGGTCACTCCAGGCTCTCTTCTCCCAGACACCTTTAACCTTTGCTAGGACTCAGCAGGAAGAGAAATAAGCATGGGGGTCGGGGGAGACAAGTGCTGTGATATCATGTAATCCTATCACTGTGATTAAGGGCTGCTATTATCTTCACCCCATTTCAGAGAGAAGGAAGCAGAGGCTCAGTGAGGTTGCAAGATAGGCCCAGGGTCTCACAGCCATCAAATGGTAGAGCTGGCAATGTCCCCCTCGGGAGAGCAGGGCAGGGCCTCAGGCTCCAGGCTGGGCAGAGGGGTGAGCTGGGGGGCCCTCACCCTCACCCAGCTCTGGCAGAGCGCCAAGACATCCGGATCCCGGAGCTGGGCCAGGCAGTGGCCTCCTGAGCAAACAACAGGTTGGCAGCCCCGAGAGGAGGTCATGGGATTGGCCCCCACCTGGGGTGCAGCACCTGGGGATTGGGCCTCCCATCCACCTGCTACCCGCCAGTGCCTCCCTGCCCAGGTAGCCCAAGCCCTGCTGTGTCCTAAGACTGACCCTCCCCGCCTCCCAGGAATGGACTCCTCCCTGCACACGGGACAGGGGAGGAGTGACACTGAGATGACCTAGCCGTGGGGCCTCTGCTCAGGTAATAACAACATCTGCTTACTCGGCCTGACACTTTCCAGCTTACTAACTGCCTTCACTCTAGACCCTCTCAACAGCCTCACGAGGAACCTGAGGCAGGTAATATTACCTTCATGCTACACGGAAGAAAATCGAAGCTGGGACAGAGGTGGTGACTTGCCCAAGGTACCACACCCAAAGCTCACACCCAGCTGCTCTATTCCTTGTCCCGTCCGTTCAGGACAACTCTTGCCGGTGAGCCTGGCACACACTGCACACCCTTAGTGTCCGGGGAACAGGTGGGCCAGGACCCACGTGCGGGGCCTTCCCAGCACCAATTGGGTGGGGCCTCGAAGCCTATGCACAGTCTTAGAGCCACCTGTGCCCCACCCCCCTCATTAACCTATTGTCCTTCCTCCCCCCACACCCCGCCCCCTGCAGCCCAGGGGTCTCCTTCTCAGAACTCCATGCATTCCTTCACTCACTCACTCCAACACCCACCCGCTCCCCCACCTGCCCTTCATTCCTATGTGCAGTCACGTATTCAAGACACAAGCCCTGAGTCTTGCTCTGGGCCGGACAGTGGGGCTGGGTGTTGGCATCAGAGCCAGCTGAGCCAGACCCTCCCCTACCTCAGAGCAAAGCCCCCGTGACACTGGCCTAGACTGTTCTCTAGCTGTTCCCGGTGCTCTGTGGGCCTCACTGCCTAGACCAGTGAACCCTCCAGTGCTGAGGCCTTGTTTAATCCATCCCTCTCCCTCCCTCGCCAGTAGGTTTGCTGCCTCATGGGCCCCAGACCAGGCTGGAGAGCAGAAGTTCTGGCCAGGCCAAGATGAAAGCCCCCTTGGAAAGGGACAAAGTCACCATCTCCTAACCAAAAGGGACAAGAAAAAGCCTTGTCTTTGCTTCTAAATCGCTGTGTGTTCAAGCTTAAGTCACCATAATCTCCCTAAGCAGTTTCTGCTGGAGACTGGGATGTAGACTAGACGATGCTGACGTCCAGTCCGGCCTGGATATTCTGCAAGAGGGTGAATAGGAGGATGAGAACCTGGGAGCTGAGTCTGCCAAAGACTTTTTGAAACAGAAACCCGGGAGGGTCTACTCTGCCTGGCAGGGCCTGTGCAAGGGGCCTCTGACTCTCCCGGATTGCTTCTTTTCTCTGAGCCTCAGCTTTCCCATCTGCAAAATGGACAGTAATACCTACTTTGCAGGGTTGTTGCACATATAATTGGATATTATATGTACAATCGGACTAGCCTAGAGCTGAGTATAGTCATGTGCCACATTATGGTATTTTGGTCAATGATGGGCTTCATATATGATGGCGGCCCCATGAAATTATAATGGAGCTGAAAAATTCCTATCAGCTAGTGACATCATAGCCATCTTAACGCCGTAGCACAATGCATTACTCACGTGTTTGATGTGAAGCCGGTGTAAACAAGCCTACTGCCCTGCCAGTCACATAAAAGTATAGCACATACAATTATGTGATAATTATGTACATAATACTTGGCAATAATAATAAATGACTATATTACGGGTTTATGAATTTACTATACTATACTTTTTAATCATTATTTTAGAGTGTGCTCTTTCAACTTTTAAAGCTTGCTGTGAAACAGTACACCACGTTATGCTGGCAGCAGCCTCATGCACCTCATGTTTACCACATCTCTTGATTGCATCATTTTCTCTTGTGTTTGATTTAATCTCGTGTTGTTCCATAAATTTAGTGTAGCCTAAGTGTACAGTGTTTATAAAGTCTTCGGCAGTGTACAGTAACATTCTCGACCTTCACATCCACTCACCACACTCACTGACCCATCCCGAGCAACTTCCAGTCTTGCCAGCCTCATTCATGGTAAGTGACCTTTACAGGCGCGCCATTGTTGATCTTTTCTACTGCCTTTTTACTGTACCTTTTCTATGTTTATCTTTTCTACTGCCTTTTTACTGTACCTTTTCTATGTTTAGATGCGTTTAGATACATAAATACTTACCAGTGTGTTACAGCTGTCTACAGTATTCAGTACAGAAACAGGCTATGCAGGCTTGTAGCCTAGAAGCAATAGGCTAAGCCACACAGCCTAGGTGTGCAGTAAGCTTTACCATCTAGGTCTGTGTAAGTGCATTCTGTGATGTTTATACAACAAAATCACCTAATGATGCATATCCCAGAATATATCCCTTAAGTCAAGTTAAGTGGCATATGACTGTATACAGTAGGTGTTCAATAAATGACAGGCTCCTGCCTAGAGAGTTATACCATCAGAAGTGTGGGCTCTAGAGCCAGACTGCCTGAGTCTATATCTTTGTTCTGTCACCTAACTGCTGTGTGACCTTGGGCAGCTACTTAACCTCTTTGTGCCTCAGTTTCATCATCTATGAAATGGGATAACAGTGCTTGCCTCCAAGGGTTGTCATGAGGATTAAATGAGTTCATAACATAAAGTACGTAAACTTTAGGCATGAACATTTCCTGGCTTTCCCTTTTCCCTTCCTTTCTCCCTTCTTTCCTTCTCTGCAGGCTGCTGAGGAGTGAGGCAGGACTCCCAAGTGAAAGTTGGGAGAAGGTAGACTATAGTACAACTCACGAAATAATGTGATAAGCAGAGCTGCCCAACAGTAAAACCACCAGTTGTGTAAGGTACTGGAGCTCCCTGTCACACAAAGCCAGGCAGAGCCTCTCAGGGACAGAGTGGGGAAAAAAAGGAGTAAAGAGCATGGGCTTGACTAGATGACCTCCCAGGAGCCTCCCACATCTGGAATCGGTGCCTCCTGAAGACTCTGGGGTCCCTGTGGTCGAGGACAGAGGCAGTGGATCATTCCCATTATTTTGAGGAAATGGACTTTCCTGCTTTGGCTGGGGGCACATAAATTGCAGCTACTTCTCTGAGGGTTGTTTGGCCACTCCTATTTAAGATGAAATTGTGCATCCTCTTTGACCCAGAAACTCCACGTCTAGGCATTTATCCTCCAGAAATACTTACACAAATGCACAAAAATATATGAACAAAGGACATTCATTGCAGCAGAGTTTGCAATAGCTAAAATCTGGAAGCCAACCTCAATATCCATTCAAATGAGGCTGGTTAAATATTAAGGCACATGCAAACCATGGAATATCATGCAGCAATGACAAAGTTCTCTAGTCCTGACAGAAAAAGAGATTTGAGGCACATTGGTTATGTGAAAAAAGCAAGTTGCACAACAAAAATCTTACTTGTGAACATTTTGAATTACACATAAAAGTTCATAAGGGTCATCTCTGGGAGGCAGGACCACGAGGAACTTCTGCCTTCTACAGGATATATTTTTCTACATTGTTTGGATTTTCACAGTGAGCATTTATTATTTTTTGTAATCAGGAAAAAAAAATGAAAGATTTCTGAAAAGTGAGCACTTACTATGAGTCAGCTCTCTGAGTACCTGAATCCTTTACCTTCCTCAATCATCTTGAGGAGATATTCTTCACTCCTTATTCCAAGGAGGAGAAGCTGACATGGAGTGGGGTTAAACACCATGGCCAAAGTCCCCCAGCCAGGAGTGACAGAGCCGGGCTTTAATTCCAGTTCTGGCTAACTCTGAAGCCCACACTCTTTCCCCTACATTAGGCATTAGGCAACCTGCTCTGAGGGTCAGGGAAGAAGGCAGGAGAGAAGCGGCATAGGCAGCTGAGCACAGAGAAATGCCCTGGGACCCCAGCTGTCACATCCTGGGAGCCAGGCCAGCCGAGGTTAACATGTCCTGGGAGCCAGGCCGGCTGAGGTTAACATGTGCGTGAGGGACAGGGCTGTCTACCTCATTTGCAAATGTAAATGCAGGCCTGAGCTGCCCCAGGCCAGCAGGCGCCAGCTCCGCCCCTGGCACTACTCCCTGAGGCCACAGGGTGACTAGGCAGGTGGGCACGTGCCGGGGCTCTAAATAACTTTCTACGTTGATCAACCTGTTTCTGGAATAATTTGGTATTGAAGGTCTCTAGCCACCTCTTCAGTGAAAGCCTGGAAATGTGGTGAGCACAGCTGCGTTTGCCTGAGTCCAGATGGACCAGTGAGTGATCAGATCTACAAGTCAGATGGACCTGAGTTTAAATCTCAATTCGAGCTCTAGCTGTATGGCCTGGGTCAAGTCACTTCCTCTCTCTGAGTCTCCATTTCCTGCGGGGTTGCTGTGGGAATTCAATGAGATAATGCCTGTGAAATTATTCCCTGAGCTAGAGACCACCTTCCACGTGCAGAGAAGGGTTATAATCCTACATGTGTGTGCCTGCGGCATGTTCACGTCTGTGCAAGTGTGAAGTGAACAGAGGTCACTACTGGCTAACTCAGAGGGTCCTGCCCCACAAAATCAGTAAGCAGGTGAGGCAAATGTCTGACACTTTTGCTGGAAGCCAGCACCGGGTTCTCTGCGGCTCTGCCCAGTGGTGCGAGAGGGTGTGTATGACTCTGTGGGTGAGGATGTAGATGGGAAGCCTGGCAGGAACGTGAAATGTGGGTGGGAGAGAAAGTACTCGTGTCTGGGGTGTGTGGGGGTTTACATGCGAACATGTTTGTATCTGTCACATCATCCACCTGCCTAAAAACCCCTGGTGGATTCCCACTCCATGCAGGATCGAGACTCAACTGCCTCACGTGGCCCACGAGGCCCCACGTAACCGTCCCAGCACCAGCCTTTGCACACACTGTACCCTCTACCTGTGGCACTATGCCCTGTCCTCCCCATCACAGTCACCTGCTGTACTCTTACCCAGTCTTTCTGGCATCACCTCCTCTGACTGCTTCTACCCGGACCTGCTTTCCCAGAAGCTGATGATCCTGGGTCATCACAGACTTTATCAGTTTGATTTGCACATGTCCTGGTGTGATCATTAGATAACTATTGAGCTCTTCCACTAAAGATGGAGCTTCCTCAGACAATGATCGGATCTGTTAGGGGGCCTGGAACACAGTCAATGCCTGTGTATGTATATAACTCTATGTTCATGACGAAGCTGCCTGGACAAGAGTCAAGTCTATGAGTGTGAGTAGGGATATATGTGCGTGTGTGCGTGTGTGCGTGTGTGCGCGCACACGTGCATGTGTAGGGGATCATCTCAAGAACCTCCAGCCCTGTAGGAGGGCTGGGTCTGTGAAAAGCCAATGCATTCTGTGGCCAGTACCCGGGCGAGGTGAGGTGAAAGAAAAAGCAGGCATAAGTTCCCTTGACCCTCTCCCCCAATCCCTTCCTAAAACAGTCAGGCCCGGGGACTCTGTATCAGGCTCCAGAATGCTTCTGGGCAGTGGAGCCATCCAGGTGGGTGCCGGGCTGGCCCCTGCCTATGCCCACACCCACTAGCTCAGAGGCTCGACCTTCTACCTGCACATCCCATCTCACCCAAGGCTCAAGCCAAGCCTGGTCTTACATGCCTACCCACAATGTCCACCCCTCTCGCCGAGGCCTGCCTCATAAGTAGCAGTTCTTGATCTGAGAGAAGGTGGGCCTCCACCCTCCCTGCCTGATCCTCCACCTTCTACCAGCCACCAAGAGATGATCTCAAATATTTCAGATTTGGGGTGGGGGAATGAATCTGGCTTTGGAATCTGACTCTGCCCTCTACTAGGACCACCCTTCCCTCACCCAGCTCCTTCCCACTCAGACCTCAGAGAGGCCCTCCTGATGTCCTTAGCAAAGGCAGGCCCCTTCCAACCCACCCTGTCACTCACTCACCATTACCCATCTGCAATCACTTTATCATGTGTCTGTTAGCTCATTTGGCATATATCTATACCACTGGAAGATGATAACCTGCATGAGGCCAGGAACCCTGTCCATCGGAGTCGCTGCTGTTTCCCCAATTCTTAGACACTACTTGGCACATAGTAGGGACTCGATAAATGGGTCAAATGAACAAATGGCTAATGGAAATTTCGAAAGAATCCTGTGAGGTGAATATTGTCCCTATTTTAAAACTGAGGTTCAGAGAGGTTAGGTCTCAGACCGGGTTAAGTTAGAGGCTATCTGACTCCACTAGAACCCTAACACATCAGAGCGTTTTGTAGCCAAACTCCCCATTTTATAGGAAGGAAAATGAGCATCAGAGACCCAAATTTCTCCAGATTGCCTGGACCCCAAATTTTTTTTTCCTTCTTGCAGCACGTGGTCTGAAACAGGTGCACCGATGTGCTGGGCCAGTCCTTTAAAAGTACCTCCTTACTCTTCTCACTCGCCCCGAGGTGGGGACTAAATACCCTGCTGCACAAAGGGAGAAACCACTGCTACCACTCAGCCAGGGGAGGTACTACCCAAGGTCACCCCGCCAAGGACTCAGCACAAGCTTGTCTGGCTGCAAAGCCGGCATTCTCAGGGCCAGTGTCAAGGTCAGTGCCCAAGACTGGGGAGCATGTCCACATGCAAGCAGGTCTCACCTCCCTGAAGGCAGTGAAATTCCAGAGGGTGGAGTCCATACACAGCACATAAAATGGTACGCGATAACTGTGACTGCTGGCATCGCGCTTGTGCCAGACCCTGGTTTTAGACCCTGGCACAAGTTACTTCATTTAATGCCCCACAACGATCTACGAGGTAGGTGCTCTTACTGTCTTCATCTTACAGATGAAGAGACCAAGACCCAGAGAAATTAACCTACACTATACACAGCACTGGACTGATGGCAAGTAAGAAAATCCGAAGCTGGTATTTGAACTCAGGTCTGCCTGAAAACAGAACTCAAATCCTTCCATGTACCACCCAAACAAAGGGACCCGAGCCTGAGCATTGCCAGGATACAGAGACAAGCAGGGCCAACCAGACTGGGAACCTCAGAGCTGCAAGAGACCTGAAGGACCAAAAGTGAGCACGGGAAAACTGCCCAGAGAGGTGGACTCATTTCTTGAGATCGCACAAGAAAATAGTGCAGTCCCAGGACCAAAACCCATCTGGAGCGGATCTTCTCTTGTCTCCTTAAGCTAGAGGGGTGCTTTCCTGGTCTTGGGTCTCTCCTAGGACTCTTCCCCCAAGAATGTGGTCTTTCCCAGAAGAAGGCATCTCCTGGCCCCATAGGAAGATAGGGAGGGACAAATAAAGGGGCTTCAAGGCCTGCAAGAGCCAAGCTGAATAGAAGGTGAAAAGGAGGGCGGGCTAGGACCAGGGACTGTTTAGACTAGAAAAAGCAGATTTGGGGAGATGTTATGCAATCCCCATCCGTATTTCACTGAAGGGCCACTGTGGGGAATGGGAGATCCAGAGGGTGCATCTTGCCTCAGGCAGCTGGTTCCAAATAAAGAGCCTCTGATATCCATCTGAGGTATCCAGCAATGGAATGGGCTACTTTAAGAATAGTGAGCCTTCTGTCACTAGGAGTAAACAAGGAAGAGCTAGTCAAGTTGCTGCTAAGGTCATGATGATCTCAAGCAGGGACAGTAGGCTTCAAGAGGTCCATGAAGTTGTTGAAAATAAAGGTACATATTTCTCAGGAGATCCCCAAAGGCTTCTAATACTTAAAAGTGTTATAAACCCAAGGAGGGGTTCCTTGCTAAGTAGGAGGCCATACAAGGGTACCTCAAAGGTCTCTTCCATCTCCAAAGATTCTAGGAGGCCCCCTTCTCTGATTCTAAGATTTTACAAAGCCAGGAGTCTAAGACTCAGTGGTTCTGCATGTCAGTCACTGACATTACACCCGAATTCCTATCCTGCTTGCAAGACCCTGCTCAGCCTGTCCCCTCCCTTCTTTCCAAACCCATCCCCAACCATACTCTCCCTCATCCCTGCAGGCACACTGGCTTCCTCCCTATTCCCAGAACATATTAAGCTTGTTCCTGCCTCAGGATCTTTGTACCTGCTGTTCCCTCTGTCAGGATTGCCCCCTTTCCCCTGGCTAACTCTTTCCACATCCAGCTCCTCTTTTTCTTCAGGTTTTGGTTCAAATACCACCTCCTCAGAAAGGCCTTCCATGACTCCCCTTATCATCCTCCAGCCTTCCAGCACAGGGTGATGTGCAAACTGGAGCCCAGCCTCTTAGGTTCAAATCTCAGCATTGCCAACAGACCTTAAACAGGTTACTTAACCCCTCTCTGCCTCTGTTTCCTCAGCCCTAAACAAGGGATACTATTAGTACCTGCCATGTGAGGTGGTTGTGAGTATTAAATCCATCGATATATGCAAAGTGCTCTGGAACACAGCCTAGCATGCAGTAAACTCTGGGTGAGGACCAGCTCTCGTTAGCATGCACTCTTACTTTAAAATTCAGCACATCCACCGTAGTTTGTTTCCTTGACTATTTATAGACCATATTCCCTACTCCTCACTTTACAGATGAAGAAATTGAGGCGCAAAGAGATGAAGTACTGGCCAGACCAAGCTCTCTGCAGAAGGGACTGGACCGGTCTCATTTTCTGCTGAATCTACAGTCCCTAGAACTGTGCCTGGTGTACAGTAGGTACTCAGTGGCTGAATGAATGAATAAATGAATGATGAATAAATGACCATGATTCTATCACTCTGAGGTTCTGTGCAGCCAGGAAGGAGCCTGTGAACCTAAGATTCCATTTCAACTCGCCTCTGCCCGCCCTAGTCCCAAATGACCCCCAGCTCAATTAAGGCCCCAGCCTCTCTCAGAAGTGGCTGTTGGGACAGGCAGTCTAATGAGCTGGGACCAGCATTCATGCTTCTGTCCCCAGTGGAACCCTCTTATCTCAGTTGGGCCAGGGGAATGAGGCAGAAGCTGCCTTGGCATTCGGCTTGGGGGATCCCTGCCCAGAGGTATGGTGGCAGGTGTGAGCTCAGGAAGCAGCTGCTAGCTCCCCCGTCCTGTGCTATGCCAGCTGCCTGCCGGGGGCCTGCCCACTAGATGCATAATAGATGAGGAGGCCCAGCAGGCTGTGCCTGCCTGGCATTTCAGAGCCACTAATGAGACCAGCCTCGTGCTTCCTGCAGCAGCACACAGACCCCCAGGGCTTCCGGCTCAGTGATTACAGAGAGAAACCACCTGAGGACAGGGGCTGCCCACCCAAGCCTCCCACTCAGCACAGGCAGCATCCAGGAGGGCGAGGGTTAAAGGTACAGGCTCAGGCTGACAGCCCTGCCACTCATGGACTGTGTGCCCCTGGGCCAGCCAAGTTCCTTCCCTGAGCCCCAGGTTCCTCATCTGTAAAATGGGGAAACAGATGGTAATAGTCTCTACTTTGTAAAGCTGGTGTAAGGATAGAATGAAATAATTCAGATGAAGTGCTTGGCCCAGGGCCTGGGATGGAGGAAATGCTTCATATATGGGAGCAACTGGCACCATTACTACCAAAGACTGATATCTCAGCGACCAGATGCACCCTCCTGGTGGGACAAATAGAGCTGGGCAGTGACCCCTGTTTTGAAGGTGCGTGGGGTCATCTCACTCTCCCCCTCCTCCCTCATACCACAACCGGAACTTCCCTCATTCTTGTGGCTTCCCCATCTCTGGCCAAGGTTCTTCCCTTGGCAAGAAAAAAAAAAATCTGGATTCAGATCTAGCCCTTGCCAGCTCTGTTCTTAATCCTGGTTTTGGCCTCTAAAATGGGGACACCAAGGCCAGCTTGTAGGACTGTCATCACAACTTAATGAGATGACCACAGTAAAATACCCAGCACACTGCTGGCACTTAATCCTTACTGGGTCCAGCCTCCTTCTTCCAGGCTGCCAGCTTAAAGGTCAAAGTTGACTCTCCTCTTTCCAGAGTATTTTCAGAACCCCCACTTCCCTAACCATTCCCCCACCCTGGCACTGCTCCACCTCTTCCTCCCCCCACCCTTTGAATCTGCCTTAAATGTCCAGCCCCCACTAGGGCTGCAGAACCAGAGTCATCTCCTGTCCCACTGGCTCTTTATCTTTCCACAGGGCCTCATTCCTCTGATGTTTGCATACTTGATCTATGTCCCTCCACTGCAGATAACCTGCTGACAAGGGGCAGAGGGGTAGGAGAATCCAGGCGTGATCACGTCTGACCTTTACAAGCCCTCACTGCTGCCCTGATCCAAGTCTCAATCTCGCAACTCTTTTTTAAAAAAGGGGTGAGGAAAACCACATCTCCTCCAGGAAGCCCTCCCAGCCTAATTTACAAAGTTTCACTGTTCCACTTTCTGGATACAGTCAATTAAATTCCACAAACATTCATTAAGCATTTACTGGGTTCAGGTAGCTGTGCAAGACTGTGTGGAGGGCAGAAAGATAAGAAGAGTACAGCCCAGCTTTAATGGAACTCACACTGGAAAGTGGACTTGTCAAAAGGAACTCAAGTAACCCCTGCTTTCGAGGACCTCTGGGCCTGCCTCATGTTGCAGGGTTATGTGAACACATTCAGTGCAGCTGAGGTTAACTCACTGAAAGGTCCAGTTCAACAAATACTTACTGAGCATCAAGTGGGGCTCAGAGACGGGTGGTGACCTGCCCAAGGTCACACGACTGGTATGTGGCAGCAGCAGATTCAAATCTACAACTGGCAGGCTCCTGAGGCCACGCCGTTCCCACCACCCCAGGAAAGAGCACTAATATGTGCTCTGTGGGCATGATGAACAGGAGGGGAGGCATTCTAAGGCGGGAAAGATGCGGTGTGGGGATCAGGAAATAAAATACTCAAACAGTGGTAACGGTGGACTGGAGGCGTGGCGAGGGTTCATGGAAATGGGAAGGGAGGACATATCAAGGGGAGGGGACAATGTGAGCAAAAGCATGAAGGTGGCGCCAATGGGGGGCCATTCTCCCATTGTGGGGCACGGGGACGTTAGTCCCAGGCTGGAAAGGGAGGTTAAGAATTTCTTGAATGCCAAGAAATCATAATTAATAGTCAAAACGACCCCCCTTTTACACTAATTATATGCCAGGTGCAGACTAGTGGCTAAACAATTGGTTTCTGGGGGTGGGGATGAGGGGAAGGGAGGCCTACGAATTAGCATCTTGGATAGCAGCTCCAACGAGGAGGGTGTGGGGCAAGGTATTGTGGGTTATAGGCAAGTTCCAGAATCTTACTTTATAGATATATCAACTGAGGCCCAGAGAGGAGAAGGGACTTACCCAATGTCACACAGCAGGTTAGTTACTATCAGTTCTGGACACTCATCTCTAACTCTTCGTTCAGGGCTCCCTAGAAAGGGCTTTCTGGGTCACCCCTCCATCTTCAAGTTTTTCCCTTAGTGCATTCCCTCAAACCCACCCTGTGGCCTGAGGCCCTGGGACGGAATGGGTAAGACTCTGGGCTCTGCAGAGTCTGGGAGACCAGGATTCAAATCCCAGCTCTGCCACTGACTACCTGTGTGACCTTGGGCAACTCACTTCCCACCTCGATGCATCATTGTTTTCATCTGTAACTAGAGATAATAGTCCCTAACCCAGGCATGCGGTAAAGATTATGTGAAATGATGCAATTCAAACACCTAACAGTATCTGGTACAGACAAGGTGCTTGACAAGGGGGAGTTGTTGGAATATTGTTATTGAACTCCTTGAAGGAAAGGATGGAGTCTTTCTTACCTCCATCTCTATATCCTCTCACCCTACCCCTGCTCCGGGGTTGACACACAGCTTTTCACATAGTCGAGGTTCAAATGGACTAGGAACAGCAAAAGGCCATACGCCCAGAGAGGGAGAGTAACTGACCTTGGGTTACACAGAGAGCATCAAAGGAAAATAAAAGGGCAGACCCTGGAGCTCAGCCTGGGCACCCCATGTGCCTCCTGCCTCAGGTGTGGCTTCCTAGGGGGCTTTGGCATCAGGCAGAGCAATGGTGCCGGATAGGAGTCATCCAGCAGCTGGGGGCACTGCAGGGCCTGGGGACCCTGGGAAGCCCTCAGCAGGGGCAAGAAGCAGGGGCCAGAGTCACTGGGGGCTCTCCTGCTGAAGCTGAAGTGGCAGCAGGAACAGCCAGCCGGGCCCTTGTGACGCTGGAGTGGCAGCAGGAACAGCCAGGGAAGTGGGGGGGGGAGGGACGCCCGCGTGCTGGGGCCCGGGGGCGTTGTGAATCCCGAGGTGAGGTGGCACCTCCACCCACCGCTCTCAGTGTTGGGGAAGCTGCAGACACACTTGCCACCTTCCCTCCTCCTCCAAAGAGAGGACAGCCTCACAATTAGGAAGTGGGCTGGAGGAGAGGGTTCTGAAGGCTATGTATGGAGTAGGACTAGAGGGTTTGGGGGTCAGCGAAGAGGCTAAGGACACCCCCAGCCCAGCCAGGAGCCACCCAGAGGTGGGAAGGAACACAGAAGAGAAAAAGGGAGGAAACACTGTGAGAGCCTGCAACGTGCCAGGCCCTGGTTTTGCTTTTGTTTTTACAACTTCACGCTCTATTAAATAGGCATTTAATCTCCATTTCACAGGTCAGAACACTGAGTTTCAGAGAAGTCAGTGAATCCCTGAAGGTCACACAGGCAGAGGCAGAACTGACATTTAACCTGGTTTGCCTGACTCCAAGGCAGTGTGCTCTAGAAAGAACTAGAAGGGGGAATACGTGGGGGCAGGACTGGTAAGAGAATCTGCCTGCCCCACTGCCTGGAGAGGAAGGTCGGAGGGTTGGTGGGGTCTGGTCTGCCATCATAAGGGGTGGTGATGGTTTGGGAGTGTCCCCAGGTCCCAATCAAGCAGCCCAGCCCTTCTGAGGGCCCCCAGTACTTACCACGCACTCCGGCGAGGGGTGAAGGACTTGTCCACCCTGAAACACAGTAAGAGAGACAGCAAGTGAGGGGACGGCCCCTTCTTATCCAGCACATCAGGCTGACCCCCACACTCACCCTCCAGAGGGGCCTGGAAGAGGTGCCAGATGCATTGTCACCATCTTCCATAGGCTACAGAGACCCTAATGTTATATTAGGGACATGGGAAGGTGTAGGGTGAAGGAATAAGGAAAAGAGGCAGAACTGGGGACATGGAGATAGGGGAGCAGGGGTCCAGGACCAGGCTCTGGGGTAACAGCGGGGGTGGGAGTCAGCACAGGAGGACCTGGAACAGGTCGGGACAGTGACCACAGCAGTCTGGGGTCAGAGCAACATTACGGGTGTGGCTGAGGCTGCTTAGAGTGTTTCCAGACAGGACTGAAGAGTGTGGGTATTTAGGCCAACTTCACAGTGGCCTGCCTGGATCCTGGAGCTGCAGCTCTCTCACAGCCACCAGGGGACAATAGCCTGGGAATCTGGGAGCAGAAGATCCATGAGGAGCTTCCTCTCCTACCCCACCCCCAACACATACACCCTGCCTGTCCCCAAAGCAGAGCCAGAGGAAGACCTCAAGCCCCCCTAGTTCAGGGGCCACCCCCAGGCTATGCCTCCCCCAATCCCTTCAAGTCCCAATTAAGAGAGAGAAAGTGTGGGTAGCGCCCCTCCCAGGTCCTCCTTCAATCCCCTCTGAGGGCACCGTGGCGATGGGGAGGGCTGGAGAGGGTTCCATCATCCCGCCCAGCTGGGAGCCAAGGTGCTCAGCAGCTGTTGGGACAACAAACAACTCTTGCCTCCTGCCCAGAGGTCAGAGGAGAATGTCGAGGGGGCCCCAAACCAGACTCTGCTAGCTAGGGGGTGTTACCTGGGTGGAGGGCAGGGCTGGGGTCTCCCAGGGATCAGCTAATAATGCGGACTCTG
Organism: Macroglossus sobrinus; assembly: GCA_004027375.1. Classification (NCBI taxonomy): domain Eukaryota; kingdom Metazoa; phylum Chordata; class Mammalia; order Chiroptera; family Pteropodidae; genus Macroglossus; species Macroglossus sobrinus. The sequence goes on from PVKZ01002257.1 coordinate 164,646, forward strand.
TAGACGGGACAGTGAGGCCAGGACTTGCCCAAGGTCACACAACAGAAACCAGCCCCACTCCCTGGACTGCCTCTGGTGTCAGCTGACCAGGAAACTCAGGGCTTGACCCAGGCTCCTCTCTTCACCTGACTACAGCCCACCCACTGAAGCCCTCCACCCTCTGCCTTGGAGGCTGGACATCTAGAGAGGGGCGGCACCTTGGAAACAATCCCCACAGCTCAGAGAGCACCTAATCCGCACCAGCAGCATTACGTGTGTGAGCCCCAATTGCTCTGCACCCCCCCCCCCCAGTGTGTGCTCCTCTGACTGCAGGGAGGCAGGGCCTGGTGAAGGTTCTGTACCTGGCCATCCAGGGAAGGGGCCCTGGCCCGTCTGTCTCCCCAGTCTTCCTTCCCATTTACCAAATTTCTGCCTAAGGCAAGAATCCTCCCAGCACATGGGCACTTGGGGTCAAGAAAGATAGTGACCCTGTGATGGGCCAGCCACCACTCTAACTACTCCCCCCACCCCAGATCTCCAGACCCAAGCAGCCAGAAGCCATAGGACGGGGTCCCTCAGAGCCAGGGGGCCTAAGACAGAAGCTGTCCAAGTGCCCAGAGGTAGGGGTGGTCGGTGGCCTACTAATGGGTTCTCAATTCCGTTCTTCCAGAGCCTCAGTGCAGGGGCCCAGCAGCTTCAGAGGCCAAATGGAGCCTCCTGCAGGGCCTCCTCTGACCTGCCTCCTCCCACCCCCATTACACATGCACCCAGGAGTGCACACACACAGGCCCAGCTTCCTGTCCACAACCAGTCACGTGCACAAGCACTGCCGCGCACTTGGGACCCAAACACTGACATGCCCACCCCTGCGTTCACGACCCCACACGTGCTCATGGACACCCAACTGCAACACACAGGAACACATACACGCACACATACAGGCTGACCAACACTGCACGCTACGCACTGACAGCAACCCAGATAGCCTCACACACAAGCGCGAATTCACAACTACGTACGGAACCACTCGAACCCAAGCCGGGGGACATAGGCGGGCGCGCGCGCTCCCACCGCGCGCTCGCGTGCGCGCACGCGGGCGTCCCCACCCGACGCACCTACCCTCCGTAGGCCCCGAAGGTGAAGCTGCGCTTCCGGCAGCTCATGGTGGTGCCGCCGTCGCTGCCCGCCTGCCTATCTGGCCCGCGCCGAGCCGGAGCCGCCTTCCCCGCGCCCGGGTCACCTTGGCAACTCAGGCCGCCCCGCCCTTGGCCACAAGCCCCGGGATTGTCCGCGCCCCCGCGGGCTGCGGTCCAGCTGCCGGGGGCAGCGGTGCAGAAAGGACCGCTTGTTCGCGCCGCCTTCGGGCCGGGGGCGGGGGCTTCGCTGGACTTTCCCAGCTGGGATTATAGGGGCAGGGCTAGGCGTGGCCTCGGAAGAGGGGGAGGGAGAGGAGAGAGTGATAGAACGAGACCTACCCTTCACCCCCCAAACCAGGGATGCATCGGGCTTCAGACCCTCTTCTGCAGGCGACACCCTCTTCCATCGTCCTAGAGCCATAGCTATCGGTGGATCTATCCCCCTCATCACTAAGAAGAAGCTCGCAGCAGGTCGGGTCAAGAACTTGGAAGGGAGGGTCAAAGGGTCTGTACTGTGTGCAGGTTCATGCCCTCCCTGTAGGTACCTCAAATTTCTCATTTGTAAAATGGGACTCATTCCCCACCCCCAGGGCCCTTGTGCTAATGGAATGAGTTCATGCATGCAGAGTGCTCAGCCCAGGCCTGACACACAGTAAATGCTTAATACAGCTACAAGAGTCCTGCACTACAGAAGGTCTGCCCTTCAGGAGAATGAGTGAGTGAAAGAAATAGAATTGCCAATAGCCCTTCCATTGCCCACTCTCATCCCTGGCTACCTGGAGCCCCACCACTGCCCTGGTGAGGAGGAGGAGCAAGGGACAGGAATGGAAATGCCCCACCCACTTCTTGAAGATTCATCCAGCCTGGGTTCCCTCACTCAGTAACATTGGGCTCTGAGTCCTAGACCTGTTTGTTATGCATTCACTCAACAAACACTCTGAGCCCCTCCTCTGCACGCAGCTCATCCAAAGCAACAGCAGATTCCTGGGTGGATGGACCACCCAGGGCAGTGTGGGAAGCCCACTCCTCACAGGGCACTGGGTAGGGCTCTGAGGGGTGAGCCCTAGGGGCCCTGAGGTGGGCCTGAGGAAGGAGGAAGTCTTTCCTTCCTGAGTGGTAGCAGAGGGGCCCAGAGAGCTGGAGGGAGAGGAGGAGGAGGAGCTAGGCCTGGGCCATGGGGGCTTTGCACAGTGCCAGGGCTGGGGGACCTAGGACTCTAGCCACATCCAGGCTGCTGCATTCCCTTGGACATGGCCCTCAGCCTCAACAGTCTGTCTTTTCAGTGAGAGTGATTCCTAAGTGGGCTCTGCATGTCCACTTGGTAGGGTGGCCAAGGGGACTCCAATGTGCCAAGTTTCCAGCTGGGCCTGGCCCCCGGAGGACCAGCTGGTGCTGGGACAGTGGGCCCTTGAGAAGGGTTGTGGGGGCTGCAGGGTTCCCACCAAAGACAAAGAGTCCAGTGTGGGCTCCCGCCTCTTGGGCTCTGACCAGCTGCAGCTGCCTCACTGGTAAGAGCTGGGGGTGGGGTGAGGGTGGGGGTCATGTTCCCTCAGCCAGGGATGCAAAGGACACTCCCTAGTCAGTTCTTGGTCCCTTGGGCAACCGTGGAATTTAAATGCACCTTCTTAACCTGCAAGGCCACTTCTAAGAATTTAGCCTCTGCATCACAGCATGTGAGCCTGAAGATGAATGGCCAAGGACAAGGGACAGGGAAGCACATGCTTATATCCTCATCCTTGTGAACCCTACCCCTCAAGGTTCAAATCCCAGTTCTCCCACTTGTGGCCTTGGGCAAGTTGCTGAATCTTTCTGTGCCTCAGTTTCTTCATCTGCAAAAATGGGTTTGATGATGAAGATAAACACTTCAAAGGGTTTTTGCCAAAGAATAACTAAGTGAATGCTTGTAAGGCATTGAGAATCATATTTGAATAGTATGTGTTTGTTAAATGAAACATTTGCTGCAGCATCCTTTGCATTAGGCTGAACTATATGAAATCATGTTTTTTGTAGTTAGCAAATATGGCCAGCCAGAGGGAACTGGACAAATAAACTAGGGTCCATTTATATCATGCAGTATCATGCAGATGTTGGAAAGAAAGAGGCAGATCTTGTATGGGATATGGAACAACCTACGAGACAGACAGACAGACACAAACAAAGGCAGTGTAGTAAGGGCGTAGGTACTGTACCAGGCTTTGACACTTCCTAGATGTGTGACCTCAAACACATTATTCAATACCTTCCAGACATCAGGTCTCCACTAGCCCTCGTGACTAGGAACTCACTATTCCGAAGTCAGTACAGAGCCCACGTTTGCTGACTGGCAGTGGGAGGTCATTGCCATCTTTGGGGTGGGATAGAGCTCCCTTCTTCCTTTCCCTCCAGCCTCCTGCCTAGGAACCAGAGCCAGGCTGCCTTCCAGGGGCCAGGACCTCCTTCTAGAAGGAAGCCTCCTCTTCTAGGCCTCCTAGATTTGCACCCATGTTGTTCAAACAGGTGCCAGACTGTGTAAGGAAGGAGAAAAGGGTACAGGGATGGAGTATTACAAAGCTCCCTTTCCAAGTTCATCCTGGGTTGAGCTCTGGGACTTCCACCCACTACCTTTCTCCAGTTCCCCTTTCCCAACCCACAGCAGGAAAATGTAATGGCACGGTGAGGCACAGACTCTGGGGAGATCTGAAGCCAGGTCTCCAGGTGGGGCTGGTGGGGTCCATTTCTGCCAGGGTCCCCAGCAACCTTCCAAACCATCACCACTCCACCAGTCATTCCCATTCAGGATATCTGCTTACAGCCTCCTGGCAGGAGACAGGGCAGTCCTGGCTGCCTGCCTGGCCAGTAACTTCCTGTGTGGCTCTGCATTAATCAGTTTTCCTCCCTGGACCTCAGTTTATTCATCTATTAGACACCCACTCTCACCTTCCTGGGTTAGAGACAAAATAATGAAAAATAGTGTTTGTCTTCAGAGAATTCTGTAGGCTCAAAAAATCACTATCCTTAGCCCATGGCCTTTCTAGCCAAGCCTACCCAAGATGCTGCAAACTCTGAGCTCCTGGAGAAGGAGTCTCCTGGAAGGTCCCCAGGCCCTGGAAAGGGAGGCAGGAATAGGTGTGACTTGGCTCACATACCTCCCTAAGCAACTTCCCAGTGAGGTTACGAACCCAGCCATCCCCTGTCCTAGATCTAAGACCCCTACCCCATGTACCTCTAGGGTCCCTGAGAGCAAAACTCTTCTGGACACACAGACACACATGGGGGACGGGATGCCTGACAGACCCTTCAGATGCTACCCTCCCACTCAGCCATCCTGGAGTTTTATGAATCCCTCTTCATCCCGCCAAGGCCCTTGCCTTTAGCAGTAGTTCTCAATGGGGATAGCTCTGCCCCACTAGAAGGCATTAGGAAATACTTGAGAGTGGTTTTCACTTCTGTAATTACTGGGGATCACTGCCGTCATTCAGTGAGTGGTGGCAAGGAAAGCTATGCCTGGGAGAGTCCCACTTAAGGAAGACTAGCGGTGCATCAAATATCCTCCCAGATATTTATGTACGGGAAAGGCTGCTTATCCCATCCCTGAAACAGATAGATATGTATAGACATATAGAGATATGCAAGCACTTGGTTACTTCATTACGTCCTGTGGTGTGATCATGCCAGATGGAAGTAGAGGGCTTTTAATTCTCTTAGGGCATAATATCGTTTTGTTTTTGAAATTAGGTGTTGAGGTAGGCCATTACAGGAAAATGCTCTTTAAAAACGTGATCTGAAACAGACCTGGGAGTCCGCCGCGGTCCCGGGCGCCCCCAAATGGCCACCACAAAAACTGCAAGGGAGAAGGGCGGGCAGGCTCCAGGACCAGGGACAGCACCCCTGGCCGGCGCCTCTGGCGTCTCTCCTGGGGACGGGGCGGGGCGGGGGGCCGAGGGAGTCAGGAGGTAGCACCCTGCGTTCCCGGCTGTGCGCTCGCCACCCCCCGCACTCTTCCCTACTTCCTTTGTGCGGAGGCGGCCCCCAAAGCCTGCCCTCTCCCTTCTCCCTGGTGTGAACTGCCGCGCCTCGCCCGGGACACAATGGCACACCTGCGCGCCACAATGGCGGCACCTGAGCCACCGCCCACCGTGTTCTCGCCGCCCCCTCTCCCCCGGGACCCGTTCACTCCGTGTGCAGATCACGGAGCCGCACCTACGCGCCCTGGGACCTGTGATCCCTGCAACAGCCCCGTGAGGCAGATCACGCAGGAGTTATATGTCAGCCATGACTGATGGGGAAACTGAGGCTTGCAACAGAGCAGATCCAGCTCCCCTGATACCCCCTCAAGATATCATCCTCCATCACGCATGCACCTGGGCTACTAGTCTCCGAGGTCTTGTGCCAAGCACCCTTGTTGGTTCAGTCCTCAAGACCACACTGTAAATTAGAAGCTGTTATCCCAGTTCAGACCAGCAAACTGAATCTCTGATTGGCTTGCCCGAGGCTCAGTGGAGTAGAAGCGGCTGTAAAGACCCTCTGAGGTCTTAACTCTGCTCTGAGTCACTCGCAGGGACAAAGCCTTTCAAACAGCACGCGCTGCTCTGCCCTGACACCCTCGGAGGCCTGAAATCCTCCTCCATCTCCCGGCTTGGGTGGGGTGGTTGCATGGGGCCCTGCATCCCTCCCTATCGCTCCATCCTCACAAGCTTTAGCTTCACAAAGCACTTTCCCCAAGGCATACAGTAGGTGCTTACTAAATACTTGCTGCTTGGTTGAAGCTTCACCTTCCAGGAACCAGAATTCTAAATGCATAAGCGCACAGCTTAGGCACAGAGCCTGGGCACAGAGCAGGGCAGAGTGAGGCACAGGGTAAGGGTGCAGGCATGAGAGCTGGACAGAGCAGAGTTCTGGCCCAGTCCTGAGCTGTATGACTTTAAGGCTCAGTTCCCACATATTATAAGAGATATATTAGCTCTTAAATCACAGAGTGATGGAGAGTACTAACAAAGTGATGCACACAGGGAGAGAACTTAACACAGTGCCTTGTGCCCACAAAGGGCTTGCATGGTGGCGGTTGTTAATGCTGTTGCCACTAGGGTCTTCTTTGGGGTGTACAAAATCCAGAAGTCCCTGCTGAGTCATGTTCCATTTCCCATAAGGGTAAATCACGCCATAGCATACCCCATGGGTAAGCAAGATGGGTTGCAAATGCAGTCTGGGAGTGGGTTGGGGACAGAAGGAGAAGAGAGAGGGCAGCCATTCTTGGTGGGGGCAGAGTTTAGGAGTACCTGGAGACCTCTATCTCCTACTTAATCTCTAACCTTCAACCCCTGTCCTCTGACTCTGGATCAGCTCCCTGGTCTCAGCATAGTAGGCACTCCATAAATACTCAATGAGTGAATGATGTCCTAGGTTGGCTATGAACAAAAAGAAAGATAAAATCACTTTATTCCTATCAGATGGTCGTGTGTTTGAATCTCTACTTCGGTTACTTCCTGGTTTGTGACTTTGGGCCATTTTTATAACCTCTCAAAGCCTCGTTTCTTCCTCTGTAAAAGGGGATGGTAATGATAATAATAGTACATGCTTCATAGGTTTGTTCTTTAGGATTCAGTGTGAAACGCTCAGCCCTGGCACAGAGTAGGCACCCAGTAAGTGGGGACCATCTTTACTACTGTTACTGGACATGCATTGAGTCAGGAGACCTGGGTCCTAGGCCCCGCTCTCCCTCTGGCTCACTGTGACTGTGGGCAGGTCCCAATTTGCTTCTCTGTATAATGAAGTTCCTTCTCAGTCTGATTTCTCTGGGGCAGCCTGGACACTAGGGGCATAGCAGGTGGGGAAACCTCCATGGAACAGGTCTGTCTCTCGGTCTGCCACTCTTGTCATGGTGAAGGGGACTGTGTTCCCACATCAGGGAGAATGGCAGGCATCACTGGAAGTCCCGGAGCTTCGTCTGATACCTGCCGTGTTCCCATGCTGACCTCTCAGAACCAGCCCCGCTGCCCCTAATGCAGGATGTAGTTCGGAGCCACACCTGCCTGGTAGGCTCTGGTCCACAGGGGGTCCAGGATAGTGTGACGAGCTCAGAGTGAAGAGAGATATGCGTTTGGAGTCCAGTCCCAAGGCCAGATATGTACCTGAGGCCCATCTCATTGCCTCTCTCAGCCTCAGTTTCCTCAGCCACACGAGTTCTGCCAGCCCCAAAGGCTCTAGTGTGCATCGGAGGCAACCCAGATGTGAAAGCCCTTTGCGAATTGCTACCATCAGGCGTAATCATAATTATTATCTGTAAAACGAGGGGGCTGGACCAGCTGATCTCCATGGGCTCCTCTCCAGCTCTGAGGCTGAGGATTTCTCATTTTCCAGGCTGGGAGTTCATGCAGACAGAGAGGGCTGAGAGAAACCAGGGTCTGTGAGATTGTACATCCCTGGGAACCTCTGCAAACAAATCTCTCCATTCATCCTCTTCCCCCAACCTAGCCCAGGGCACTGAGTCCCAGGGACAGGCCATGGGAAAACGTAAAGGGAGGGTAGAGGAGCTGGATATTCAGGGCCAGGTCCTGAAGGTGTGAGGACAACCACAGAGTTAGAGCTGCACCTGTCCCTGCCCAGAACTGCCTCCATTCCCTAGGGCAGAACCCATTCCTCTCTATTGTACCTTCCCCTCCCCATCTAATTCTGCATGCAGTACACAAAGTAATTGAAAGTGGAGTCAGACAGCCCTTAATTCAATCTCAGCTCCAGCCACATACCAGCTGGCTGACCTTGGGCAGGCAGATAATGATTGCTCTGAGGATTAAATGAGATAGATCTGAGAACAGTGCTTAGCATAGGGCACAGCATACCATAAGTACTCAATTAATGCCCTCTACCTGCATTCTCTCACTCAGCCTCCATTCTTCTTCTCTCCTGTCAGAAGCCTTCTGGAATCCCTCAGCCAATCAGTTCCCACCCTGGCTGACACAGGACAGGCACCAACAGTGTAGCATGGGAGCAAGGACTGGGGGCAGGGCTCAGGTTTCTCTGCCCCTCAGAGGACCACAAACGGCCACACCTCTCTAGCCAGGGAGGTCTGAGGGCCTGCCTGGTGAGTGACACAGGTGAGGCCTCTGCCTCCAAGGGCTCTTGCCATTCCTGTTTGCGGGGCCCTTGAAGCCCTGAGCGAGGGACGGTAAGGTCACTCCTTTGTACCTGGAAAACTCACACATCTCAGGTGGAGGCAAGTGGTGGATGGGGCAAACCTGGAGCCCATCTACCCAGAGCCTTTAGCCCAGTGACATCCATTGCCTGCTGCCTGGGCCAGCACGAGGGCCTGCAGCAGCCTGCCAGGAGTGGATGGCCTCTCTCGGGACTTCCAAGTTCGGGAAGAGGCAGCAGGACGGGAGGCTTGCCCACCATCAGCCTAGGCATTGTCCTGGCAGCCCCTCAAAGGTCAATGGTATGCCCTGCTTTTGAGAACGGAGGAATCAGGGCTATCCCAGCACTTCTGGCACTGACCATGCAAGCAGAGGAATTCCCAAGGTCACCCTCCATCAGCCACCTCCATCCCACTTTAGAGGAGGGGGACCTTGGAGAGGGCTGTCTTCTGACCTCAGAATGTGGGTGTCTACCTCGAGGACATAGGGCTGAGAACTCAGGAGCAGGGTAGACAGCTAGACCCACATGCCTCACTCTCCACTCCCTCCAACAGCCTGGCTGCAGCAGGCCTGTGACTCCTGTGGCCTTGAGAAGGTCACAGCCTCTCTGGTAGCTCAAGAGTCTGTCCTTACCTGCTGCTCCCCCACCAAATCCCAGCAGTCCCAAATTCTCAGAGGATATTGGGGAACAGGTAATCGCAAGAAACAGCACGATTCCCCCAAAGACATGACACATCTGAGGCTCATACAACACGGTCACCAGCTCGGTCTCACTGGAGCCACACTGCAAAGGCAGAAGCTGCATCCATCCATTGCATAGTCGGAAAGGGAGTCTCAGAGAAGCCAGTGACTTTCCCGAAATCACCCAGCTAGTGAGAGGAGGAACATGATTTCCAGCACAGGTGACAGTCCCGTCGATCCCTGATAGGTTAATGCCAGGTCCTCTCGCCTGCCCCTAGGATGGAAGATGCTGGAGCCATCTTCTTTGCATAGATGGGGAAAATGAGTCCCATGGAAACAGCCAGTGGAGCTGCACTGAAACAGCAGGACAGAGAACTGTGCCAGGCTACTTCCTCATTCCTGGCTGGTGAGGAGCCTGGCCCCGGAACCAAGGCCTGCCTACAGAAGGCTCAGCCAGGCCCTCCAATGTTTTCCCCCTTGGCTTTTAGGGAAATGCAAACTCCTTAGCCGGGCATTCAAGGCCCTTAATAAACTGATCCCAGTTCAACCTTACAAACACTTTTCATTGAAGCCAAACCAGTGTCCTAATGGCGACCTCTCAAACTGCTGCCAGTCATGTCCCAGAAACAGCTTCATTCCTCCTTTCACTATGCAACTCATAATTCTACTCATAGCCACTATTACTATTTATTGACGACCTAGTATGTGCTAGGCACTGATACCTCAGGGGTAAAACTACCCATCTCACATAACGATAGCAATACCAACTGCCTTGGAAATGTGAAGTTATGGAAAAATGGCCTACAATCCCAAAACACCGAAGAAAGGGCTTATAATATCTTTCTGTAATAAAATATTTGGAGTTTTTTTTTCAATTACTTTTCTCCACATTTTTCTAGTGCTTGTTTTTCCTCCTGTGCATTCATATCTGAGAGCAGCTCTGTGTTTTTCACAGCAGCTCCTAGCCATCACATCTGATCTGCACAAACAACACTCCCAGGTGGGCAGGCAAACGAGGGCTCATCATCTCTGTTCTGTGGAGAAGGAAATGAGGCACAGGGAGAGCGAGTGACTTATTCAAAGTCATACAGCAGAGGCCAGACTTGGATTCCTGACAGCTCTCAGCCCATCTCCTCTTAGTCCCTAACAAGTGCCAACCAGGAACTGGGCATGACCCTGGTTATTTGTCTACATTATTCTTCTTAAACTTTGAAACAACCTCATCAAGTGCATGAAGTGGGTGATCCCCACTCTACAGATGAAAAAACAGAGGCTCAAAGAGACGGAGTAACTTGCCCCACGCTGTGCAGCTAATCAGGGGCAAAGGCAGAATTTGAACTCCGGTCTTCTTCCAAAAGGAGGCCCAAGAGAGGGTGGCCCCATACTGGCAGAGAGGTATTTACTAACAGAATGGGCAGAGTATTTCACCTCTTTGAGCTTTTCCTCATCTGAGGTGCAGCCACAATAAAACCACACTGGGCTGTATTAGGGACCAAAAGGTGCCACACCCAGGTCATATCTGTGTCCCTGAGACATACTACATGGTCAATAATTGCTTAGTAAGTATGCAAATGAGGTCCCCAGCATTGTGCCAGCACACAGCACAAGCATCGTAGTTTTGGCTCCTTCCAGTCGGGAAGGGTGGTATCCCAGTGGGATGCCCCTGTTTGGGGATGTCTCCCCACCAGCACCCCTCTGCTTCTCCCTCCCTGCTCTCTGAGTCACTGCCCGCAAGTACTAGTCTTCAGCCCTAAAAATAGAGCACATTTGGGGGCATGAAAATTCCCACAGATGTAAACCGCAGCTGCAGCCCCCTGCTTTCAGTTTCTTCTCTATTGACCCCAGGGTGGCCAGCCCAGAAAGTCCCAGACTGGCTACCCCTGCTTGATCCTAGAGTTTTCAGTCTGCTGGAAGTCCTTAGCCAGGGGCCCCCTCTTGCCCTACACTTCTCAGCAGACCTAAACTTCCTTTCTTCATTGGCACAGGACTGCCACCTCCCACCTCACACTCCCTAGGCAGGCTGAGCTGCCTCCCAGAGCTGGAGATGGGCCCAGAAAGAGGAAATAATTTGCCTGGGCCACACAGCCAGCAAGAAACAGGGCCAGGCCTAGATTTGAAACCAATGCTCTGGGAAACCTAGGGTGAGTAGCCAAGGGAGAATGGCAAACAAAGTCCAGAGGCCCTCGCTGCCCCCTGCCTAGCATCAGTCTGCCCTGGAGACTCATCTGAGCCCATAGAAGCACCTCTCAGCAGCTGTTTCCCAGTGATGCCAGAGGCCTAGCCACGGGATGAGGGCCCAACCTGCAGAGGTTCTGCCAGACGAGCAGGTAAGCAGAGAAGTTAGGGGATTCCCCTCCCTTCACAGCAGCTGGGCCCTGGCCTTGCTGGACAGGCAAAGCAGAAACCAGGACTTGGCAAGGCCTCCTGGCAAAAGTGGCAAAGGAAACGGAATCTCAGGTCTGCTTGGGCTTGGCCTGGGGGTGCCCTAGCTTGGGAGAAGAATGTGGAGTGGCACCTTCATGGGCAGCAAAGGGGCAGCCAAGGAGACTCCTTTGGCACCCTGGTAGGTGTTGGGGGGTGAGGTAGGGGGAGAGGAGGAGGGTACACCGAGGGGAGAACACCAGGCAGTTTTCCAGTATTCTTACGCAAGCTGGGTTCCTGTGAGGCAGAGAAGAGGGCAGGTGAGGCTTTGTTGAGGGTAGTCAGAGGGGCCTCTGCCTCTTCCTCCTGGGGTGATGAGTTCACGTCCCACACGCAGGAAGCAGATGTAATGCAGTGTGTGTGCATTTGCACCCATGGTAGCCTGGATGCATGTGAATGCTGGGTGGGTGGCTGCATGTGCAGATCTGCCAGGTTCATTTTTAAGGGCATGGGGCTTCTTCCTGCTTGTGTATGTATCATGTGTGTGCCCTGGAGGGGATAACAAAAGCAAATATCAGCCGAATGAGGGCTTCGGAGGAGGCTCTTCTTGCTGATGACCACCTCCCATCTGTGTCCACACATCTGGATGGTGTGTCTCAGTGTTTGTAGTGTTGCTCAGAGTTAGAGACAGGGGTGTTGGCCTGGGGATGCCTGTGGGTTCCTGAGCCTGGGTCTCAGGGTATTTGTGAGCTGAACTGTGTTTGTGTCTGTGTCTGGCTGTGCAAGGGTCTCTCAGTGTTTGCACAGCGTGTGTGGCTGCTCAGCAGCCTCTGACAGCCAGGACAAAGGCCTCTGTAGACAGACAGGTGACATGGAAGACAGACCTGCCTCAGCAGTCTTCAAAGGGCCTCTTGGCTGGGGAACATGACAGCTGGGCGGGGAACAGGGCCAGGTAAGAGGGAGGTATACAGCAGGGTCTCAGGGCTTCCTAACCCCAGGCCTCTGCAGACCCTGCTGGGGGGTGCTAAGGCCAGAGTAGCAGAGAACCCCCTGAACCAAAAGGAGATCCTTTGCATTCCAAGAGGCCGAAGGAAGAATCCTTCTTGTCCCCTGGGAGTAGGTAAGTAGTTAGAGCCAGGAGAGGGACCCCCTGAGACCCCTGCCAGGCAGAGAGAAGAGGAGAAGGCTTTCTCCAAGGAAGGCTGTGAGCTGGGAAGGTCCCAGGGTGGGAACACCATCATGGCTGTGGCAGGGAGGCAGCAAAGCGAGCACAAGGCTCCCAGATGGGGAGGTTTGAGTTTAGACCCCGAGGAAAGGTGAAGGAGCTCTCCTCACTATGACCCAACTTCCCCACCTCCATCCACATGCACCCTTCGCCCAGGCAGCACAGGGGAGCGAGTCCACTGTGGATCACAACTCCCTGACACTGACCTTTCCTCAGCCCCACCACTGTGGTGATCAGGAGCCAGAGAACCTATACCACCCCAGGCAGAAGGTGACTCTGCGACCTTAGGCATCTTATTTAGCCTCTCTGTGCAATGGAGACCTCAGACCCTGCCCTGAAAGGTTGCTGTGAATGAGGAAGGCACTCAGGCCACTCAAGGATTAATCATTACCCTGGAATTTTTTCCAAGGCCATTAAAATGCCCCGCCCCTTCCCCAGACCTTCCAATAGCCAGGGGGGCTCAGAGCAAAGCTGAGGTTGGATAGAGTGGGGAGGGGATCCCTCCAGCCAGTTGGGCATGACTACCACCTCCCCCACTCAGCTGCTGCCCTGAGCTGCTGTGCCAGGCCTAGATGCCCGTTCAGGGGCATCTTTGACTGATGTTCCTTTTCACTCACTCGGAAACTCAGGGCTACCCTCTGTCCCCAGCTTCTTCCCCTGAACGCCCTTGGAAAGGAGGGACCACTGTCCAGGGACCCATCTCCCCTCTGGGAGGAAGATACCCGCTCCCTTTATTTCATCTCCCCTCTGCCTTTCCTACTCTGTCCTGACCCAGGTTCTCTAAACGCCCCCTTCTGCTGGCCTCTGACTTTGCTGAGGGAGGGGAATAAAGCACGGGGACAGATGCCAATGTGCCATGTGCGCAAGAAAGGCGGGTGTCCTCCTTCATTCCACCCCCAGGCCTCTGGTATGACCCCAAGGACTCCGGAGTCATACACAGGTTGGGGTCTAACGACCATGGAGGAAAGGCGCTCACCTTCTGAGCTAGTATGTGCGTGTGCGTGTGTGCGCGTGTGTGTGCACACCAAAGGTATCTTCCCCAAGCCCCAGCGCCCCATGACTGGCACCACAGTGGGGCACGAGGACCGCCCTGTAGATTCCCACCGAGTCCTCGGATCTTGCGGAGCCAGTGGAAGCGACGAGGGGGCGCCTGACTGCGTGACGCGTGTGCCCTGCTCGGCAGCGGGTCATGGACAGGGGGCGGGGGAAACGCGCTTGTCCCTGAGGAGGCAAGGACATCACCGCCCTCTTGGCTCTGGGTCGTGAGACCCGAGGACCCCCACTTCCCTCCTCTGGGGACCAGAGCGCCTCCTCCTGGGAGGTGTTAAGGCTCCTCCCCGGGGATCGAAGGAACGCGTCCACTTCGCGCGTTCCCTGCTCGGAACCAAGGCGCCCCCTCCTCAGTGGAATCGGAAGGCGGGACCCCCAACCAACGCCGGGGGGTGGGACCCAAGCCCCTCAGCTACGGCCCGACCCCAGCCCTGTAGGGGTTCAGCTCGGCCGGTTCAGCCCAGGCTGGGCCTCTCACCGCCCGCTTCCAGCCTTGGCCCAACCCAGCCCAGCCTGCGCCCCTCCCCGCCAGCCCTCGGGTCCCGGGTCTCCGCCCGTTTACCCAGCCCGTCTGCGCCGGGTCTTGGCCGCCCGCCGACCGGAGCCTGGGGCACCCCCGTGCCTTCCCCTTCCCAGGCCAGCAGCCGGGGCAGGGCGGACTCACCCGCGGGCCTGGGCCGGGGGCGTCCTGGGCTCGGCACTCCGGTGCCCGCGGCAGCCGCTGCAGCTCTGCTCAGACGGGGCTCCGCGTTCGCCGCCGCCGCCGCCGCCGCTGCCGCCGCCGCAGTTCGGGGAGGGGGGCGTCACGTGACCGGCGAGCGCTCCCTCCCGGCGCCGCTCCCCCCTCACTGCGGAGCCCGAGCCGCGGGCGCTGGAGCGGCGGAGGCCCCCACCCTGCCGCCCGCCGCTCCTCACAACAGGTCCCGGGGACGGGCGCTCTGCGCCCCCATCTTACAGGTGGGGAAACTAAGAACCGAAGAGGGCAAGGACTGGCTCAAGGTTACACGGCTAGACGGTGGCAGGAGGGGTCCAGCCCATGCTCCAAGGCGAGAGGGACAACTTCTGGGGCAAGTGGGGGACACGCCCTAGGCCCCCACGGGCTCCGCGTGTCTGCAGCGGCGGAGGGAAAGCAAAAGGCGCGCAGGGCGAGCTAGGCGAGGAGGCTGTGCCCCTGCAGCACGTACACCGCGCAGGGCGGTTGACGCGCGTCCTCGCAGAGGGCCCCGGTGACACTCCCCAGTGCGTTAGCTGCTCTCGGACATCCTCCCTAGACTGAGCAGCTCACTCCCCACTCCCGACCTAACCAGGAAACCAGGGCCGTGGAAAGGAGGGCGAGCCTCGCAGGCCACGCTCTAAAGTAGAAGGAAGGCAGTAAAAGGAAGTTGGGTAAGGACCAAGAGTTGAAAACCCAGCAGGAAAGGGTCATAGAGATAACCTTGGTCTGAGGTTCACAGGGAGGAAGAGACTTGAGCAAGGTCACATGCAAGTGAACAGCAGTAGCAGTGCTGTTGACAATTGTGGCTTCAGGGCCCCACTCCCCACCGAGGAGAAAGAGACTTGACCAAGGTCACGTGCAAGTGAGCAGTAGCAGTGCTGTTGACAGTTGTAATTCCAGGGCCCTACTGAAGAGTACCCTGCTGTGTCACATCTGTTTTCCACTGGGATCCCCTCCAAGGGCAACCCTAGACAAATGGAGGAAACAGGCAGTGTGTCTACGAGGTCAGAGCTGAGGGGAACAATGATGAGGGTATGCTTGGTGGTCCCAAGATCATGCCCTGAGTCACAGAAGCCTGTTAGAGGGAATCTTTGAGACCTCTAGATCTCACCCTCTTGCTCTAATAACTGGGGAAACAGGCCAAAAAAATGGTAAAGACAAACCTATTTCATCAACCATTTAGAGTCAGTGGGTCAAGGCGACAGGACCCTCCAAGGTCAGTGGATCCAACAGGCCCATCTCACTGGCAGGACTTAGGGAGGACTCAAGTCTTGTGTTAATTTATTCAACATACTGAGCACCTGCTGTGTGCCTAACGAGTAACTGAGTGATTGTCAGTTCCACCTCCCCATCTTATTTTCCCAGCCACAAGGACTTCATTTCATCAAGGAAAAGATCTGAGGCCTTCAGCAGCCCTTACACCAGCCTCTGAGACATGTAGGTCCCTGAGTGTACAGCCCCATAGGGGCTGGGCCCACGGCCATGTTTCCCCACCAAAAATCTCACCCCAACCAAGAGATTAGAATTAAGGAGGAACAGTAGGACATGCCTCACCCTCATCCCACCCCCTGCATATGTGAAAAAGCAGATAATAAAAGCAAGATCAGGGACTAGTTCTATCCAGTCCTTCTCTGTCAAGTTCTCCCTCCTGTAAGCTTTCCCCAGTCATGGGTAGGAAAAAGGCCCAAGCTCAGGGTTTCTCAAACTTCTAAGAGCACAGGAGTGGCCTGATCCCGATATAGGTCCCTATTCAGTAGATCTGGGCCTGAGCTCCTGCATGCCTAATAAAGCTGCACAGTGTTGCTGGTGCTATGGGGCCACAGACATGTTGAGGGGGCAGGTAGAACAAGGTTAAGTTCAGGGTAGGAGGAGGACAACTGCTGGGGCTCTGAGCACAGATGCCTGCAGCACCACCTGCAGATGAGCCCACTCCACCCTTGAGGGTGCTTGGATTTCCTGCCTAGCACTGGGCCTGGGCCTGGATCCTTTGCATGATGCACCAGCGCTACAGAGTTGGTTCAAAGTGGTAACGGGAGAAGAAGCTGAACAAGATTGGCTCAGGCACTTCTGGGGATGGTGCAGATGGTGTAGCAATTACCCCAGCCAGGTATTTTCTGCAGGGCAGTGGTCCTGGGAGATGCTTGTTGAAATCAAATCCTGTTGGGAAAGGGCCAGCTGGAAGCCTTAGGACCTTCCAGGGCTGCATGCACTGAGCTGATTTGCTTATAGCAGGGCTGGGCTCACACGTCTCAGGAAAGGCACATAAACTCCAGGGTTCTCTGGAGCACATCCCTTCCCATCCTTTGGCGTTTTTGTATGCTGGACCAGATGGATGCTCAAATTTAATTCTGATCACAGTCCCAGTGCCTCTTCCTGCTTCTCCAACTACTCCCCCAAAGAGCCCTCTCCCCCTCCATGCTGTGAGACAGAGACCATGGGCTCCCAATTCTGGCAGAAAGGCACTGCTGATGGTACCATTCCAACTGCGAGCAGAGGACAAAGGTGCCCCAGCTGAGCTGGAACGAGGGGTCAGATGGAGGCAGCGGTGATGCGCACTCAGTGAGTTGCAGCTGTGATCTTTTATGGTTTGGACTGGCAGACTCCAAGGTTCCCCATGGCCTAAAGTCCTGTTGGCACCGGAGGACTAGGGATTAAATGTGCCTGACCCTGGCTGAGTAGGCCAAAGAACGAAAGCTCTTCTGTGCCAGGCCTATTTCTTCTTTATAATCAAGGAGCTTTTCAATTACAGCATTTTCCTCTTGACAGAAAACCTCAATGCAAGAGCCTTATAATCTCTAGCGTGTCCTGGGGGGCACCATTCTGAGACTGTCGGGGTCCCTGGGGAGAAGGCAACATGTGCTGTGCCGTAGGGGGCTGGGCACGGAGCCTGAGTACTAAAAGGAAGATTGGACAAAGGCCCTGCAGCTTTGCTTTCCCTGCCCTACTTCAATCCAAACCACTCAGGACTGACCACTCACGCATGGCTGCCTCTGGGCACAAGCCTTTTCTTTTTCAAACACATTGCTATCTAGCCACTACCTCTGCCCTCCCCACTGCTGAAAAATGAAAGCTGACTACAAAAACCTTGACATCTAAGAAGGCTGGAGAATGAAAATGTGGGTGGCATGACGGTAAATGCGGAATGATGCCTCTTGGAAATAACTCTCCTCTCTGCCCACCCCTCCTCAGCTGGATTAAAGGGGACAGGGATGGGGCTAGAGATGGCCCAGGAGGAAAAGCAGGGGAGAAGACCCAAAAGCAGTGGGTAACCAAGATGTGTTGTCCGCAGGGCACGGAGTAAGGTCTAGGAAGGGCTGGTAAAGAGGAGTGGGCTGCAGGGTGGCTGGGAGATGGACAGTGCCACTCCAGTGAGCTTAAGACAGGATGAGTGCGTCAGTACCAGGGCACATCCCTCAGGGAGACCTGAGGTCTCTGCATCTGGGGTGGAGGCTGCCATGCTGATGCTGGGGACACGACCAAAGATGCAACCCTGGGGAACCCTTGGGCTACAGAAGTCTTTATATCACAAATGTGAACACAGCTAGAAATCCCCAAATTGAGGACAAAAGAGACAAGCCCAAAGGTGGGGGATAGCTGTGGCCAAACTAAAGAAAAAGAAACTCTTTCCCAGAGGTCTTGCTGTCTGTCACAGGAGAGCTGCTAGTGGATTCTGAAGTGTCCATTTTTCCTTGCTGAGAACACACGTGACACACTGTGGGGCACAGTAAGATGACCAGAGCTAGAACAGTCTCATACTAATCAGGCTGATTCATTTCTGGGGACTGGAGTGGTTTTTAGGTGCAGACATAAAATTCAGCCCAGCCCGAACTATAGCTCGCAGTAAGATAAAAATAAGCAATTCACTCTAGTCCACAATTCTAGTCTAGCGCAGCTTGGGGCCTCTTTCATCCAGGGAACCAATGCATACCATGGATGGGAGTGAAGATGCAGCAAAATCACCAGGCATAAACCAACCAGAGGCGACTCACAGACTGATGAAATAAGTCCTTTAGCGGTCATCCAGTTGGACATTTTTCCAAATGCACTCCCCGGAGCTTCAAGGGAGTGGGTGGGTATGGAGGTGGAGAGATGAGGCCTCACTGTCTCCTTCCACCTAGCTCATGTTTGACAACTTCTACACATTCGACTTCCTGCCAGAGAGAACACTGAGGTCTGAAGGGGAAGAACACCCTTGTCCAGGATCATAAAGAGCCAGTAGCAATTCAGTGTTCCCTTGGTTACAAACATGGTAGAGAACAATGTAGGGGGTGGGGGACCAAGATACAAGTGTGCAAAGGGTCAACGTACCAGCCAGCAACGATTCAACCAAGGCAGTGGTTGCCTAGATTTTGTCTTCCCTGGGGTGTGTCCCCCACTTCCTGTGGCCCAGGGCCACCACTGCCTGGCAGTACTAACAGATCTGGAATTCAAGCTGCCATTTCGGCTGCTGTTATAAGGCTGGCTGCCTTCCTGACCGAAAAGCAATTTCACTTCAAAGGGCCTGGCCTCCGCAGTCTTAGCCAAGTCCTTGAAAGCAGGGTGCTTTTTTCTTTAAGCATGTTGGGGGAAAACAGATGATGCCCTCTATTTGAGATCAAGACAGTAATTATGTTGGACAAGCTCTAAGGACTAACTTCACAGAAGATTCAGATAGCCTCATGAATGTGAAAGTGTGAAAACAGTACGGGAATTGCCAACATGTCACATGTGCTTAGGGATGGAGGCCATTTGGCAGAAAACTCCACCTCATCAGGGATTGTCTTGCCTCGGCTGGGTGGGACATAACAAAGGTTTGGTCCAGTATTGAACTGATGCAGGTCCCAATGCTAACAGCAGACCAGTCACCCAGAAGAGGTCATACAACCCTTGGCAAGTCACGAGATCAATTCTGCAACCTCCTTCTTCCCCAAATCTAATGAGGCTCAGAAGATACTTAAATCTCACCATATGAAGAAATATCACCAACTTGTTTGAAACATGCTTAAAAAAAAAAGTGATGAATGTGATACGGTTAGCAGCATGCCATGTTTATTTGATAAAAATGGTCCTGTGGTTTATTTGTTAGGGAAGAGAGAGCACAGGAAATACCTGTTCTGTGTACTCTACATTTGAACGTTATTCATGAAGGCTCAAGGGGTAAATAATGAAAAACATGGTTCTCAGAAGTAGCTGGTAAGCACCGACCAGGCTCCTGCATCACTTCTTGCTGCCTGGTGCCTGCAAGGCTCTACCTCCAAGGCTCACACCTGTTCCTGGTATTCTTGGCAATGACAATCAAAACCTGGGAATCTGCCCCTCTGGGGCAGGATCTGCCCGTTACAAAGACACAAATCGTCAACATGCGTTCTAAACATATTTCGAATATCTTTCAACATGATCCTGCAAATAAATACAGAATCGAGACAGCTTAGTATTTGGCCATTGGCTTCATTTCCCATGAGCCAAGATGAAATATTTATGAAACAAGATGACCGAACACCTTTCCAGTCATCATTTTAGCTCCAAGGGCTTCAAGCATAAGGTCCCTTCTAAAAGTTCTGAGGGCTTCCAAAAAGTCTGGCTTTGTGGTTCCAAGACCTTTTTGAAGATTTGCAAAAAGGATTCCACAGTATTTCCTCACAAAGGTAGTCTAATTACAAGGAATAACGCAATGTATTTCTTACCGCAACAGTATTATGGCTTCAGCGTGGGAGAGCAAACGAGGCAGCAAATACTGCCTTATTCTACTAGATAAGGAAACTAACTCAAAGCAACTTTTCTCAGTTACAAGGTAAACGAATTATCTGGAACACAAGTGACCCAGCTTCTCACACTTGCCCTTTCAATACCTGCCTACACACTTAGCCCAATTAACAGCCAGACTTGAAAAAACCACAAGGGTTTGGAATGTATGAGAGGTTATTTCCTGTGCCTCCCTACTTACTAGTAGACTGTCTCTGGCACACAGGACTTGGCATAGAGCTGTTTGCCCAGTGAAATGTGTGTGAAAGTGGTACCATTTTACAAATGCTTCTAATTTATACTTTAATGAATAAAGGATTTCAATGTTGATAATCAAACCCCCAGCTAATACTGGTGTCCGCACAACATCTAAGGTTGGGGTGGGAGCTCCTAGCCTTCAGAATCAGAATGCAACAGGTGACAAAACTCTGCTCTTTGCTAGGTAGGGTAGAGGTAGGGGTGGGGGTGGATGAGAGGTGCGCAGGGTGTTGGCAAAGGGGTGAGAATCTTCTTAAAATGAAAACACTGGCTTTTCAGCAGACTGAACTCTGTTCACAGTCCCCTGTAACATTAAACAAGCTGAACATTGAAACACCAAAGAGAAAGGATGTGATACTCTTCCATGATTCTTTAACGGGAAAGACAGGCTTTAATGCTCATTTCACTTCAGCAGTTTGTTTCAACAGCAATAAATCATCTCTTGGGCATTTAAAACAGATTATTCAACCTCAGCATTATTAACCAGGGTCTGATCAACAAGTCCATGACCACACAGACTAACCAACTGGACATTTAAAGAAACAAAAATTCACTCTGGATTATGATTCCATAGAAATAAAGGGACACTCATGTCTTTTTAATTTGGCAGAAAGATCACAGTAATTCTAAACAAAGTTCATTAATACACAGAAAGATACTTAAGTCTCCCAGGGAATGAAAACGTCTAAACGGCAACCTATATTTCAGATAATGGTAACAATTTGTACCAGGTATGGTGTACACATTAGTTTGTGATTAAGGAATGGCCAAAAATATGAGGGGGGGGGGCCTCAAGCTTTATAATACCTTCTACAGAAGACTGACTGATTCAGTATATAAAAGTACACATGCACAACATAAAAAAACCCAATGGAAAGAGTCTCTGTACTTCAATGTGGTCACAGCCAATTGGTCTCCAACTATTTGTAAATACAAAGGAAGAATCGGGTTTAGGTTATACCTTATACCGGTTTTCCCTGTATAAACTCGTGAGGGTGGCAATGCAAGGCCACTAAATACTGTGGGTGGGGAAGAGGTCCCAGCCCAAGGCTCTTTTACTTCAAAGAGCACAGGGGAACAGCCTGGGGATGCAGATTCTGATTCGGTGGGTCTGGGGCCTGAGCTCCTGCGTCTCTAACAAAGCTTTGCAGCACTGTGGGGCCATAGCTGACATTCTGAGTAGTGCTGGCAGAACCAGGTAAGTTGCAAGGGCAGGAGGAAGACACCTTCTGGGGCTCTGAGGACAGACTTGTGGAGAATCACCTGCTCACTCGAGGCCCATTCCACCCCCACTCACGGCAGTGTTAATAATGCAGGAGCCAGTACTGAGACTGGGTTATCAGCCTGGAAGACTTACAAAAGGCTGTTATTTTGTGCCATTGCATAAGAAAAAAAGACTCAAGTAACAAATTTTAAAACTGCTATTAACGGCAAATTGGGAGAAAGAGATCAGCTTTCTGGGGGCTCCTACCATGCTGCTGTCAATCCCCAGGAAGAACCTCCTCTGGCTAAACAGCCGCTTGGTAGGGTCAAGGAAGCCACTGCATCTGGCCCTGAGTGAATGTGTACACAAGCCTTTACCTTGGGAAAGAGTAAGCTGCTCAGTGTGTTATTACATTTATGCTCTAGCTTCATTTCTTTGGGGCAAAATGAAAAACTAAGATCTAAAAGAATCAGGATTAGCTATCCGTGATCTCGACTTTTAAGTCTTTTCCCTGGGCCGATCTCAAGGCGGGAACCACTGGTTCCTAGGATGGTTTTCGAGGGTCCTGTGTGCAGCTCTCACTCTCCCACACAGGCTCATTAAACAAACCCCGTCTCCTCAGGGTGCACAGACCGAAGACATTGCAAACACAGAGGGAAAACACAAGCAAGAAGTTATAATTTTACCAAACAGCCATAATTACTCTGATAAAAAGAGCCATTCAAAAGGGATGCTGCGAAGGTTACTGGTCCTCCAATTGAAACCTGCCTCCCCCATCCGTTATTTGAGCTTAACTTTTCAGAAAAGGGGTGGGAAGCCTAGCGTGAATCCAAGTCTAAAAAACAAATGTTAGCAAGAGAGACACCTGAGTCAGCATCTCTGCCCCAAAGATGTACATACATACTCAACAGAGAAAACAGTGAAACAAACTCCAGTTTTAAATTTCATTTAAAAGTTCTTCAATATCCTTAAGAATCTTGCTTCGGTTTATGTTGTTAATAACAATAATCCTGAATTGGGTAAAATGGCACAGCCCATCCATACACTTTTTTTTCTTTTTTAGACAAAGTGATGTAAAAGATCCTTTTCTGGCCATTTTGGAAGAATGCTTTCAAAAAAGATAATTGAAATGCAAGGAACGGTGGGCGTGGAAGATGGAAAAACGTTTTATAAAAGCCTTGTGTTGTCCACATGTACTTCAGTCCACTTTACTCTTCTGCCAAGGTAGGCGGATTTTTCAAAAGTGCAAGGTGTATCTGATTTCCCACTTCTGAATAATAGCAAAAACTGGAGGAGGATGCTATCACATGTAATAAACATTCGCTGTCCTTTCTGAAATGCTTGAAAGCAAAAACCTTTGAAGCCAAAAATGAGACAGAGTCCCTTGCTCATGGCAGGACACACGCAGGTGCCCCCTCCTGTACCCGACACTAAGAGACAGACCACCGGGCAGCGTGGGGCAGGTGCGCTGCAGGCGACACGAAGAGGAGTCTAATCTGAAGACACTTTTCCACAATTATGGCAAGTTCTTCACTTTCATGCTTTATTGAAAGTAAAATATGAATCAAAGACAAGTATTGGTAAGCAGGTTATGTCTCTAAAGAATTACTTTTAGTTCAGAGCAGAATGTTGTCCCACCTACTGTGATACAAATCCCTTATGGACCGATGCATCTGGTATGAAACTCGAGCAAGGAAATATAACAGAATTTTATTCCCTCCCATGACTATAAATCTCATATGTAAACATGATTTACTGTTACTGCTACTAAACTCGTTCAATCTTTATTTGCCCTTTCCTTCCCACCGACCCACCCCCCCTTAAATATAAAATTTGAAACATTTCCTTCAAGTCTGATGTCCTTCAGTGCAATCTGCTTTATTTGACATAAGGCATTTGGGACAGTCACTTTTGAATGGTTTTCTGCCTTTTGGAAGAGTCATGTAATGATTTAATTCTTAAATCCAGCTTTTCTTTAATGCCCTAACATGTCAAACTCCTCTTCCCTTCTGGTCATTTCTTAGTAGTCAGCAAGTGTTCAAAAGATTAATGTCCAAGTAGACCAGTACCTGAGAAAAGAAACACACGTGGAGGTACAGTTGTGAACCAAAAACTAAGAGTTCACGTATTCCATTTGCCAAGAACGCATCATCAACAGAGAATATCCAATTTAATAAATGAGCACAGCAGCCCTTTGACGTTGAAAGATAAGAAAAAAATATCAGCCAACTTGAGGCTTTCAGCTAAATCACATTTCTGTTGAAAGCCATGCATTTCCTATGTGTTGTCTTCACACAAGTGAATCAGATTTTATTGATGCTTTCATTTGATGGCCATTTTCATAAAGAAATTTTTTGCTTTGTTTTGTTTTGTTTTAACCACATCAGGAGTTTCTTTTTGGTGGTACCATGTAGACAACAAAGCCGCACTGAGAAGAAGCCTTTATTTAGGCCAGTAGCTTTGCTCGCTCATTTGCTTTAGCAAAGAACCCCTGATATTTGATTCAAACTCATTCCTGGGCAAAATCACAACCTGCTAAGGACCTCTGGAGTAGGCTGCAACGGACTGAAATGGCAGGCAACACTTAAGTCTGTAAATGTCAAAGGTCCATATTTGATGGATTAATGAAAATTATTGGTGTATACAACTATAGTGGCCAAGATGCAGTACAGGGCACCGCCGTGTCTCCATCTAAAGTAATAATCCAAGAAATGCCTTAATTCTAAATAGATTAATGAAATCTTTTTGCTGAACCTCATATAATTCAGCAAATTCTTCTCTAATTCTTACCAATAGCTGCACACAAACTGTTTTGCTGTAAGGTGGAACTGACAGGATGAACTGGAAAAAGGTTAAACAGAAATTTCAAAATGCCACTGGCTAATTCCCCGACCTCCCTCCAAAATGAGAGAAAACAGAATGGACATCTGGCAGTAGATAATTCTAACACACAGGCCCCACCTGAGGCCTGAGTGATGAAACGGATAAAGAAGCTTGAATAAAAAATGCATTTAACTAAAATTAATTTCAGTCATGAGACTCAGACTGAATTAAATTTTAAAATCAAATTATCGCCTTCACTTTAATAGAAAATTACAGTATGACTCTGACACTCATAAGCAAAACATGACAAATGTAACTTACCTTTAAACCCTTCTTCTGGCATACACACTGGAAAAAAAAAAATTCCAAATTGAAAAGACTATCATGACAGAGAGCAATAAAATTACTTCAATGCTTAAAGACGAAAAGTTTAAAATAACTTTTAATTACCTTAACTCACCCATAATGATTATTTCTGAAGTTACGGATGACAATAATCAGATGATATTGTTTTTACGTTTATCCAAATAATAATAAGCACCATTTAAAAAGTCAAATACTGGTAATTAAGGGTTGTAATAACTGGAACCAACACTTCGCACGACGGCGGGGAAGGCCTAGAGAAAACCACCCAACTACACCGTCTGACGCTGTGGCTCTCCCTGCCCCCTTCCCATACTCCAGAAGGAATCCCTTTTGACTCTTGTTGCCATTTCTTTTGGTATTTAACCTCTTTATTTCTAAATAACATGTTTATATTGTTATTTCACAAATTTAGATGTCTAATAACTTCCTCAATGAAAGATAAACATTTAGTTCTTCTACAACCTTTTACATATGAGCTACCCCCTACCCCACCCTCCCAACAGTGATACTTTATTGTTAAGTCAGTCAATCTCCAGTGTTTACAATATTCTTAACTCTAAATATATTGTTCACAATTAAACTCTTTGGTGTACCCTGGTTATACCATTTCTTCTTCATTTTTTGTGGGGGGTTGGTAACTGCTACATTATTTGTGTTTCATTTTATCTGTACCATTTCCAACTCAAGTGTAAACTCTTCAAGACTTGTAAACTTCTAGACAATTATCTATGACTTCCACTTTTCCCTGTTGGACATCCTTTGGCAAAGCCTGCATCCCACTGCTCCCATCTGGACTGGGTGCACTCCATGTCTGATACAGGGCTTCTGTTCTGAAATGTCCCTTCGCTATCTTCTAGGGCACCTTTTCCTAAGTTGGATCCCTGTTTCCTGGTTCCACTGTTGACTTCTTTCTTGATTCACTCTGTTAAGAGCACATCCTTCCCATCTTATCTTGGCTAATAGTGCTTGCAAAATAAATTTTCTGAATCCTTACACGTGTTCCAAGAGCTACCAAGTGTGAGGGGTAAAATTAAGTCTGTCTAGTTATGGAATTCTAGGCTGGAATTCACTTGTCCTCTTTGGCATAGCTCCATTAGTTTATCTTTCTGACTCCTCACCCTACGACTGTGATTGATTTTCCTCCCACATCTCTAAGATGCTTTTAGGATCCTCTTATCCCTAGAATCTCACTTCCTATATTGGGCCCTTGGTGCACTCGTTTATTTTCATAAACTCCTTTCTGTTCTCCAAATGCTTTAATTTGTTCCTAGTAGCTGTTTGCTCTTTCTCTCTGCATTATAGTTAATTTTTAAGCTTTCTTACGCTTCCTGCATTGTCCATTTCCTCTGGGGTCCTTTCTCTCAGTCTGTGACGGACATCTTTCAGTTCTATGCTCTCATTCCTCAACTGTCTTGGGATCGCTGTCTGCCCATTTCTGCCTAGTTAAGTATGGCTCACTAAAAAGATGCCTGAAAACTGTTCAGTGAGCACTGGTAGGCTTCATAAGGGTCCCTGGGAGATAAACCACTTTCCTTTTTATATCCGCAGATTATTTTCTTGAATTGGCCAGATTCCCCACAGCAGAATCTCCTTCCTATGTGGAGTTAAGAGAGATGGGCTGCCAGCATTCGAACAAAGAGCTAGAGGGTGGTCTCCCTATTTGGTATGTAACAGGCCTCATTTCTAGTTTAATTTAGGCAAAGAGCTAAAACACATACTCTTAATTGCCCATTTAGGGAACAGGTGGGGAGGTGGGGAAGAGGCAGTGACATGGGTGGAAAGGGAGGGGCTGTGAGAAACTGGGGAGTGGTAAGTTGTCCAATTGCTTCGTATACAGTTTTCCAACCAAGTTTCCTGTTTTACGCTCATACCCCACTCCCACTTACAGGGGTACCTGGGGTCTCCAATTTCTGCGTGCCTGCCTGAGGCTCTGCAACTTGAATTATCTTCACTGCTTGCTGACCTCTTCCATCTGCAGGCTTACATTTGTTTCTTCATGTCAGCTCTAATTACTCTTCTCTCTGCTTTCCGTTTTCCAAACTTTTATAGATACCTTTTTCTCTCTATCTATGATCTTGTAAGATAACTAAGGTTAAGATTCTTTTGTCTTTACCTTGCATGACATCATCCATTGCAGCATAATCTGCAATTGGTTCATCAGCCTAGAAAACAAATGAAGACAATTCAAAACCACAAGAGAGAGAGCCAGAAAGAGCAGCAGGCCAGGTCCTCATCACACTGAGTCTGGCCCATGAGTCAACTACTGGACTTCTACAAGACACAAATCTAAACTGTCCAGTGGAGAACCAGATTCAGGCCAGCAATGTCCAGAATCAACAAAGGATACCCTGCCAATAATGGGTATACACTCATCACCCCAAAACTGCACCATCTGTGACACTACTTTCCTTCAGATGTAGAAATGTTTAGATACCCTGAGGTTACTAAATTCTGATTTAATTAATGTGAGTTAAGATACTAGTGGTGACAGTGAGTCAAGTAAAAATAAAGTCAGACTGGTCCTCTAAAAATACCAACTAGGTTAAAAATACATTTTTGCCCCTCCTCACGACCAATGGGAACAAAATATTAATATCCTTCTTAGAGCCTCAGCTATGATGGGATTAGCTGAATAGGCAAAGAGGCAAATAACTCGTACGGAGTCTAGCTACTCATCTGAAGTACAAACTCTTTAATAATACAAGCCATTTCTAGGATTTCTGAGGGGCCCTTGGGACTCAGCAACTCAATAGAGTTTCAAAACAATTCCATAGAACCTATAGTTCTAAGAAAAGCAAAAAGTAAACAGAGGAAATAGGTAGATGATAGGGTGAAGGGTGTGTGAATGTGTGTGGGGTAGATATGGGTCTGCTTCATCATTTCTAGGGCCTAACTTTATCTCATCAGAATTGAGGCTCTAGGGTATGAAAAGCATTTATTTCACAGGTCAAAACCTGACAAATATTCTCCTACACAGCAGGGATACTTCTGGCCACAA
Organism: Macroglossus sobrinus; assembly: GCA_004027375.1. Taxonomy (NCBI): domain Eukaryota; kingdom Metazoa; phylum Chordata; class Mammalia; order Chiroptera; family Pteropodidae; genus Macroglossus; species Macroglossus sobrinus. Next base: position 192,269 of record PVKZ01002257.1, read on the forward strand.
AGAAACAAGAGGCAAAGGGAAGTGACAAAATCAGGCCCTTAGGGAGGGTGAAATGGACTAATGAGGCTGGTTCAATAATTCATTTTCTTTGACAACATCTCAGAAACCCTGCTTTATAAAACATCTTCCACCGCTCCTAAGTCCATTCTACTCAAAGCCAATTTCCATGCCCTGAACAAGAATCCCATGAAGCCAGCCAAAAGTATTTTGACTGTTGTGGCCAAGTCCCATGTCTGTTTCCTAGCTTTACTGGCTGGTACATACTCTCGAGCCAAGAGGAAATGAGGGGATGCTTTAATAGAAGTATGGTTAAGTAATTCTGCTGATCCAGAAATTAGGGACGAGGCTAAATCTGGATCTATTATTTTTAACAAAAATAATAAAAACCCCGTAAGACCTGATAATGTCATGACCTCCTCTAAATCTCTGTGGCTAAGCTAAGAGGTGGAGAATCCAGAAGCCACCAAAAATTCACAGCAGTCGCTTATTACCACACCCTGCTGAGGACCTGAAGCAACCGTGACCTTACTGCACATGATTTACACATGGGTGTGTTATCATTAAAACCTTCTATAATTCCTCAGCTAAGGAAATGTTACCTACCTTTAACAAAATGACAGATTCAGGAATGACACCAAGGGTGCCGAGGGTGGCACAGTCATCACTTAAAATCTTCCCATCAATTGACAGATTCTGGTCAAAAGGAGCAACCGAAAAGGCATGCATGATCTGTGCAAAAAAAAAAAAAAAAAGTCTGTATGAGGCAAAATACTGAGACTTATAACCTATTAGAATAAATAATGTATAATTCTTTAAAAAACAAAATGCTTCAGAGTACAAAAGATACCACAGTTTGCAGTCAGCCCACTTGCTAATTCCTACTGAGGCTATAATCCCAATAAATCTGGGAACAACCCTAGGAAGGTTGGTAGAGAATTAAGAAACAATTATCAATTATACCCACAGATCCTTTTGTTCTGCACCTTATCACCTCTCCAAGGGTGGGGTGTACCAAAATCAGAGGAACAGAAAGTAGGGCTGGGCTAACAGCTCCTCTAATTATAACAATTGGCCATCATGTCACTTCCATCATGCCCAAGATCTGCAGCCTTTTAATAATCAAATCAAGTCCAAATTCTTTCATGAGACCACCTCTGAATTAACCAGCAGGCGATGTGGACTCTTTCTTACTTTTTGATTCCTTTAGTAAGTAGCCTAGACTATATAATTCAGCCCTTGGCACTCATATATTTGTAGACCCCGAGTCCTGCCTCTAAGAACCAAAAATATGAATTTCTTAAGGGTAGGGACCATGTACCCCACCCCAGTCCTAGGCAAGTATTAATTATTAAATCCATTCAGAAAGACTATTAGGCATAATACTCGAACATTTTTTCAAATTCAGAAAACTTTTTTTTTTATTATTATTTCCCGGTAGTTATTACCAGTAGAGGGAAAGGAGGATTGGGCTTAGAGAGGCACACATAAGTACCTTCAGTGATATGTTCTAATTCTTAACTTGGAGGATAAGTTCAAGAGCATTCATTTTATTATGCTTCATAACTGAGTAACATACTCATTGAATGTACTCTATTACATGTGACTTTTATTATACCTATGTCCATGATATTACAGGAAAACAATTCTATAGTTTGTGTGTATAGACCCAAGAGCTTTCCAAGTTGGGAAAACTGGGACGAGAAAAGTGGTTTAAATCATGGCAAATGGATAAATAAGAATCTTAACTGGACTTCTTGAAAGGACATCAACCTCTGAGAAGCAAGCAGGGTCTGATGTAACAGGGATCTATGGCTACAGTGCACTGACATCATCGATGACCTGTCTGCGAAGCAACAACTATGTCTGGTGAGTAAGAAGCACTGACAGGATAGATCTACCAAAGGCAGCCCCAGCACAGAGGCCCCAAGCAGAGGCGACCAGCCCCAGGTTATTCAACGGGACCTGTGAAGGAGAAAGCAGTTACAGTGGAAGTGTCTGATGCCAATTTAACATGGGTGATGTCACGGCTGCTCACCTGTGGGAATGTTTGTTCACATCCTTAAATGTTAAGTGCCTTTGCACCACCTCATGAGATTGGACAAACAGCAAATAACTCTAGACATGATTACCATCAGTGAGGGCTGATGCTCATACTTTATTTTGAGCACAAAGACAAGGACATTTAAATTCATTCGGTAACTAATATAACCATGTGTCGAATACTGTGTTAGGTGCAAGAAATACTAAAGTGACTGATCCCCCCCCCCCGCAGGGGTTCACAGGAGTGAGGGCAAAACAATGTGAAAATGGTGGCAGAAGGTATGTGCAGGATCTAGGAAAGGACACAAGAAAGAATAGTCTGCTTTATAACAAGAGGCCAAGACAGGTTTTATAGACGAGGAATGATGAAAAATAAACAACTGTTTACTAGTGAAGAGAAAACAATATTTCAGAATGAGAGAACAGGCCAATATAAGGCAGGGAGGCCTTTGGGACAATACTTCATAAACAGAAGTGCTACGAGAATGCTTGAGTATAGTTAATATTATATGCAGGTCTGTTTATCAAGTAGGTGCAGCATTCCTGATCTGTGGAGCAAAACCCGAACGATGAAAACTCTTACTCCTAAAAGTGAGTGGTGTGCGTGCATGTGTGCATGCGAGCGAGAGCGAGAGCAAGAGAGAGAGAAGGAAGTGCGGGAGCAAATGGCTTTAGCTGCCAGCCATTTAACCTCTGTGCCAAAATTTCCTTTCTTAGACAGGCAATGCCACCCACTCAAAACCTATCTTTGGAAAAATGAAATACAATTAAATGCTGAGCATCCTCTGAAAAAGGAGATGAATAAATTGTACATCGTTTACTTTATGACATCATAGGTGGATGAATTAATAATTAGCAAAGGAAGTTTCTCCGAGTTTTAAGAAACTGTAAATGGGAATGTCTAGAATAAAACACTGACAGTTCTACAAAGCTTGTCAACCCATTTATTTGGAATTGTAGTATCCCCTAGAGAAAAGGCTCCATCAAACATAAAAACCGTACTACATGCTTTTAAAAAACCACCCACCACCACTAACTGAGGATCACACGCATGCCCACCACCGACTGCAATGCTGTCCAGGCCGCCAGGCAAAAAGGTCGCATCTAGTTGAAGCTTTCAAAGCTACCACCACTGCGCAGTGAGAGGAAATCACATTTTACTTTCCCTCTTGTGGCTCTGGTTGGATCACAGCGGTCCCTGAAGCAGGGGTGGGAGATGAGAGGAAGGACACTGCAAAGGCACCATCTGAGAAGAGCACATCTGGGGGGTTTCTTTTAACAGCTGCTGCCTTCTAACAACTCATTTGTGCAGGTGACACGCTCCCAGACAAAGGTTATTTCTGCTGACTTTTTGATTTATTCTTCAAAAATGGCAGTCCACAATAAAAGCAGTACAGGCTTTTCAAATGTCTTTATCCACAGGGGCTCTTTTGTAATTTAAAGGTTTTGAATGCCCGAGGTTTACCACTGACAGGCAAAAGCCGGTGAGAGAAACAAGCTTTCTCAGATGTAAAAGGTACAATAACAGAGGAAAGATATTATGCCGACACGTTTATTTTCAGAGCTGTGGGTTCAAACGAGGAAAATACTGTTTCCAGGACAATCTGGAACACATAACACCCTCAAAGGAAGCCTGTACTTTTGCCTCAATTACAATGATAAATATCAGCAACAAGAAAAAAATGCATAACCAGTAAACTATGCCACATGAAAGTAGCAAAGAGGGAAATTTGGTCAACTTTTTGGATATATATCAGTGACTGAAACAGATCAGAGGCCAGATTTTTTTCACGGACATCTTGAATTCATCAGCCCCCTTTGTCTGGGATTTGAGATATACCACTGACATGCTCATTTAGAGTACTCCAGTACTGATACCAAGAAATAACACTATCATGAAGCATTTTAATAATGCCTACACCGCATTTACTAAATTGATTTGCAAAGCAATGCATGCTTTTGGAGGGATGGAGAGGGAATGATCTAAATTGGACCCTTAAAAAAGAATTTGGAAAACACCAGTCCATAAAGAGAGGTGAAGGGAACTTTAAAATTCTACCAAATAGACTTATCTGAAAGCAAAAATACTATGATAAAAAGAATTTCTGACTCATCCATGTAAATAAACCATTAAAGCAGTTGCCTTTTATCTTCCCCTTCAACTTCACAGTAGATCCTGGTAATCAACTCACATACCTATTAGGTGGTCAAAGAAAAACATGCAGCACGATAAAGCAAGAGAACAATTATCCAGGAACCACCCTGACATGTTAACAAATCGGTGCTCAATGTTCCTACTGGAAAGCGGCTCAGAACTGGCTTGAGTTTACAGAATCCAAAAAACATTGGATCTCATAGAAAGATTCTTGGCTATTGTGAAAAACTGTAAGTCATTTTAAAGAAAGAGTTATTTTAATTTGGGGACTTGCAAGCATAATTCTAAAATCAACAAAGCCCTCTTTTAATCACCTTTATGAGCAGAGGTCAGTTGTGAAAAAGTTACATATATAAACATAAGTGGAAAGCAGGACTTCATGAAGGTCCTCTAAGGCCACAGCACACTTAAACAGATGTTATGTTGTCCTCACCTGAATTTTCAATTCTTTTAATGTTTGATTAGCAGAAACAAGAAGAGCTTTCTCACCACGAACTTTTCTATGTCGCATACTTCGCCGAATAACTTGCTTTTGATAGGCGATATAATTTTGATGGGATATCTTTTGCCTCTTTGTTCCTCCGTTGCTCTGTAAAAAAGATGCAAAACAAAGAAAGCACTGAAATTATCTGCAATATAACCTGTGCTGATAAAGTCCACCAGGAAAACAAAAGCCATCTTATTAGTCGCTTAACTATTTGTAATTCAATGTCAAAAATGAGTAAAAAAACTCATCAGAGATTCTTAGCAGGCTCACATAAAATTAAGAAAAAGAAAAGAGTGAATGAGAGATGCCTCTAATTGCATGTTAAGTTCCAGGTTTCAAAAAAAATTACTATAAAAAAGATATTTAAAGCCAAATGGTAAGTCTGACCTTAAATTAGAACACACAGGTGGTATACCGGAAAACTTTAAGATTACTAAATTTAATTTGTAATCCTAATTGGTATTAAACATTTTCTTGCCTTCTGGAGAATGACACAGAAGTATAAACTGCTGAGAACTTTAAAATAGAGTGTATCTCAATCAAGACACCAAACTTAGTTTACTAAAAACAGGAGACTTTTGATTCGACACGATCACAATATATATAACTTGGCCTATAAAATATTTTTGCAAAAACTGTTCAACCTAAATATAATGAAACATTTACACTCAACTTCCGACTTCCAGAAAATACAAGAAATAGAGAAATAAGTTAAAATCATTAACAGAAGGAGGCAATTAGCTGAATCCAGAATGTGGGACAATCTATAAGAAATCGAACTAGTCTCAAATTAATGTCAAAGAGGATAACTGTTCTACATGATAACCATCTCAAGTGGAACAAAACAATGCACACCTTAACTGCACGCTGGTTTGGAGGGGGGGTGGAAACTGTTTAAGACATATTTGGGATACCTGGAGAAATCTGAGCACAAGTAATAGGACACAGTACTTACATGCTAGTTTAAGTATTTAGCGGTAAAATGTCATGATGAACACGATTTACTTAGTTCAGTAAGAAAGTACAGGAATACATATGGGTATGATACATATTACAGTAGTCTTAAGAAAAAAAAAATAGATAAGGACCAAATGTCTTTCTATAATACTCCTAAAATGCCTCATCAAGAAGTTAACAAAGAATAAAGATTCTTTTGCTAACTAGGCCAGAAAATGAAAGAAACAAGATTTTTAAAAGAATTCTTTCCCCAGTTTAACTAAATCTGAGCGAGGGAACTAGCTGACTCCGAGGCCCGGCTCTGGTTCCCGTGGCTGTCACGGACTGACTGCTGTGCATAAGCAGACTGGTTTAGGAGTCATTATGGGCACAGATATACCACATCCTCATTACCATTAGGGCTGCAGAGAGTTACAGAGCAGAAGAGAATCGGGACACAGACACAGAAGAGCACTTGTTCAGGGTGACATCCACTGGCTATGCACTGCACAAGGTTCATCTCTAGTGCCGAGTCTAAAAATACATAGGTGGTTCTAACAATCATTAAGAAAAAGTTGGGAGAACACAGGAGTTAGAAAATAAAAATCAAAGTTGATGAAATATTTTTTTCTCATCTCCATTGTTGAATGAAAAGGTGAAACTAAACCTAAATTCCGTAATTAGGAATATAAGGGAAAATATTTATAATAATAAAATTTTACTTTAGAAATACAAAGCTCAACCCTATAACAAAGCCCAGAGCATTAACCAAGACACATTTTTTAATGACTCAGATTCTAAATGGGTTTTAAAAGCTTTTCCCAGAATTATTTTTTTCAATAAAATCCATAGAATTAAAATCCAACTTATCTGACAAAAACGAGCCCACTGGTTTTAGAAGGCTTTCAATTACCTAAGTGATACCCAACACTGGGTACATTATTAACCTAAATTGTAGATACAGTCAAAGGAAGTGGGTTGATCTAGCTTAGAGCAAAGAGGAAAGGGGATTTGTTCATCTCCATTAAGGACAAGTAGAAGTGCATCATCTCTATTACAGGGATTTAAAACAGCACTTACAGAAGCTATCTATGCACTGAGATACTGCAATATACAGTTGACCCTTGAACAACACAGGTTTGAACTATGCAGGTCCACTTTAAACGTTTTCTTTTTCCAATAAATGTATTTTATTGTACATGTATTTTCCTTGTGGTTTTTTAAATAACATTTTCATTTTCTCTACCTTTATTGTTAAGAATATGTAATACAGATAACATACAAAATAAGTGTTAATCAACTGTTTATTTATTGGTAAGGCTTCCAGTCAACAGTGGGCTACAGATAAAGTTTTTGAAGAGTCAAAGTCATACGTGGATTTTCAGCTGTGTGGGGGATCAGCCTCCCTAACCCCAGGAATGTTCAAGGGTTGACTGTATTACAAAGAAAAGGTTTGAGGAAGCTGACAGTCTGGGACTCTATGCTCTTTTCTAAAGAAGGAAGGTTACACTTGAGATTCACTTGTGGGACAAGAACTATTTAAAACATGCTAAAGTAATACAACATCCAAACAAGGAGAAGACAGAAGAAAATTATAAAGTATAAAAAGTAATTACAGCGTACAAAGCAATGTTTCCCAACATTCTCTATCATATTTGTCAATGTGAAATCTGTTGTCATCCACAACTAAGAACTCAACATTCCTTTTTTAAAAATTGCTGTGGTTATGACCATAATGAATAAAACGACATATTAAAAAAAAAAAAGGTAGTTTCCCAAAAGTCTAAATTATTTGAAATGTAGAATTTTCTACATGCTTCTTAGGCTGAAAAGCAAAGCTTGAAATAACAGAAACTAAAGACAAAAAGAACATACATATCAAGCTTTACAAACTAATTAACAAGTTTACCAAAAGAATGGGAAATGAGCTGGTGACAAGAGGTAATAAAAAAATTTTAAAAAAGATTAGATTCCCACCTGATTATGAAACCATAATCCCAAAGGATAATAAGTAAAATAGTATGGTACTGCCAAGCCAAACTCAGGAAAGAAAATGAAGTCCTAAATCAGGATGGGTATGTGTATACACAAGCATGCGTGGGAATACACACACACACACACACACACACACACACACACACACACACACACACACACACACACACACAATACGACAGCTAAAAATACCAGATTAGCTGGTAGACCTGTGACTTGGAAGATGAAGGTATGAGGAGATACGACATGAAAAAGTTGACAACAAACAGGTGAGTAGGCAGAAAGATGTTTGTAAAGTCTTATCAAGAGACATTATTTGATTTAGTAATCTCAAAACCCATCCCAAGGAACAGAAGGCATACATGTACATAGATTCTAATAAGAGTATTATTTATTACAGAAAAATACTCCCTCAAAACTGAAAGCCTGCATTCCTATAAAATGTACAGATTTGATTGGTACTGAAGCAAAGGAGGCCCTTTATGCTAACAACTGAAATACAAGCTTTAACAAGAGTGGCTGATCGCCATCAGCAGGGCGGTGCATGGAAGTGCACAATTTTGTTTTAGATGTGTTTTAAAGTTAACGTTTTATAAGACTGACAAGCTGTGGAAACTAATGCTGACATATCTCTATGCCAGCAGTGAAACTACAAGTAACATTTACCTCAAGGAGACCAAGATTCAAGTCAAGAGGGCTTTTCAGACTTTCTTAATGTTGAAAATGAAGTAACAGTATCAGTGTGTACAGACAGGCCAACAAGCCCAGAAATCTCTGCTCTGTAACAGATATAGCAGACGGCCATTATAACACTTTTATTCCTTCCGGGAGAATGATAACCACAATTTGACTATACTATATTTTAGCAGTAAGGACAGAAAATAAATACCTCATCTGTTAAAACTAAACTCTAGAATAGAAATTCCATGAATTTAAGGTATTCATAGATTATCCTGGAACACAGGGGTCTGACTTGTTGAGAAACTGAAACTTATCTACATCATATACCAACCAAACATTCCCATATTATTTCCGGTTAAGACAATTTTCTCCAACATCACTATGAACATATAGAATATAATCAAGCAACCAAATAAAGGGGGATGGGAGAGAAAAATCATAACAGAATACAGAGAAAACAGGCAATTTTAATAGAATTCTAAGTTCAGCATGACAAAAGATTAATGCTGATCTGGTCATCTAACACCTTATTTAGAGGCCCCAAAACTCATTTATCAACTCCATTATCAAAGTTACTCTTTATTTTTGTTTATAATGAGGAAATCTGAGTTAAATAATTTTTTCATACTTAAAGATTCCATAATTAAACCACAAACCAAGACATGGATCTTGTTTTAGTCTTCCAGCTGAAAATTTGTTATATTATATTTTAGCCTTTTTTCCTTACTAGCAAGAAACATTAATTGTGGAATACTGTAGTCCATGGCTTTTCATGAAAAATCAGGACAGCTAGAATGTGCCACCAAAACTAAGGAAAGAGAGAAAACGAGGAAAAGAGCTGAGAACCAACATCCCATGCAGGGCACGGAGATGCTGGGGGAACGAAGTGGCTGCTCTTCCAGAACAGCAGAATGTATGACAATGAAAAGCAACTTCAACACATACTTGATTAAAATCTGGATCTTTTTCTCCATCTGGTTTAGCTTCTTCTTTATCTTCCTCTGTTTCAGAACTACTCACATTCAGCTCGGGAGCCGAATCCTTCATCACCTGAATGCACCAGGAGAACAGAGAGAGAAAGAGAAGTAGGTCAGACCCTAGGAAGACAAGCTTCGGAGGGTGTGGGGGCTTTGACTGGCCAGCCACTTTTATCAATGGTGGGATAACAGACCAAAAAGAGGATCAAATCAGAGGCTCTGTGTCTTCCGTGCTCTTTTAACATGTTAGTTTTTATCCTGTGATTTATTCTTGTATTTAATGCAGTTGCCATAAATGTAAGCGACCTCTACAGAACAGACATTATCAGGTTTTTACAATGATCTTATTTTGCAGAAGTTCAAAGATGCTCTACGTTTTCCTTAGTTTACTGATTGTCAGGCCTTTTCAAGTAAAGTTGTTCAGACAACAAAAGTCACAATGCTCCTTAAGACTGAGAAGATGAAAAACGAAAACGAAGTGCTCTTATGGACTATGAAATACTGTTATTAAGCTCAAATACTAAAACTTTTGCTAAATTGGATACTGTAATATATACTAGGTGCCAATATATACATGTACTAATAAGTACAAAAAATTTAAGAGCATTTCAAAGGGATAAATTGAGACATTTATGTCCAGTAGCTTCCTTTTCGCATTAGGAAGTGAAGACCTTAATTCAACTTGGAAAGCAGAACCCTAGACCTTTAAAGTCTAATTTGTAAGCTGCCCTTCTATAACAATGTGTGTGGTAACTACTGAATAAAATGCATTCTATTTTGTCATTAATTCCAAAACTCTTGGAATCAAATTAATGAGATGTCCATATTATCTGGGTCAGAATCTACCTAAGAGCCATCCCTATTAATAAAATAATAAAAATGCTCCACATCTAATCCATAGTAAGTTTTAACACCCCATCTCCCAAAATATACCCAAGCCTGTCTACTTCACCTACCCTTGTAGATCAATGCAAGCAGCTCTAAACTGACCTTCCTTATGTTGTGCCCTCACCAATTACGGCCAGGGTGATCTTTTTAAAGCATAAATCAGATAACACCACGACCTTGCTAGAAATTCTCCAATGGCTTACAGGCACACTTATAATAAAATCTGAACCCCTGGTATAATGTATAAAATCTAACAGAATTTGGTCCTTCATTCCATCACTATCTCTACCTGGAAGAAACTTCATTCTAGTCTACTACAGTATCCAGTGGGCACACGTGGCTATTTAAACTTAAATGTTTAAATTTAAAAATCCAGTCACCCTAGCCATAATTCAAGTGCTCCAATCACGTGTCTAGTGGTACTGTAGTGTATAGTATAGACATTTCTGTCACTGCAGAAAGTTCTACAGGACAGTTCTACTCTAGAGACAATGATTTTTCATTCTACTGCTTGAGCACATTTGGCTATCCCTTTAGCTCTTCTCCCTCCCTTTGATGGAATACTCTCTCTTCCCAGGCTAGATCTCTGATAGCTAACGCTCATGTAAAATTATGCTTCTTCTAAGACGTTTTTCCTGTCTCCACCTCTATCAGTCTCTCACTTTGTCCTGTTAAATTTCCTTTAAACATTCCTCCCTATACGAAATCAAGTTAATTTATGGATTATATGTTTATAAACTTATGGGTTTATTCTTGGTTTACTTCACTAGGTACAAATACTCTTGAGGGCCAGTACCTTACCTATCTTCTTCACCACTATATCCCCAGCAGAAAAACATCCCTGGCACACAGGTGACATTCAATAAGTATTTGTGTATACAATAACTGATTAATTCCACATATAATCGCATAATTACTCATTTTCAATTCTTGTCTAATTTATATTCTTATGCCGAACAGCTCCAAGACAACAAAAATGTGACCCTAAGCAGTCCAAAAGCAAGCCAAACAAAAAAAATAAATAAATAAGCTTCATCATTATTCGTCATGGCCACAAGAGGGATAGGTACCTTCTTATTATCCACAACTTTATGGACATAGATGGTGGCTTGAGTGTATTCACGCAGATCCCTTTGCTGTTGACACAAAAGGCCCTCCCGGCATTCTGGACAGAGTTCTAAAACAAAGCAGAAGTGGCATCAAAGAACCTCTAAAAATATGTGTCAATGTTGCCACTGAGTATTCATTAAACTACTATTCATATCTATTAATTATTGTATTATATGCAAATAAGGAAACCCACTTACTATCAGCAAATAAACATACAAAAACTAGATCATAGTTCTCACTTGGAGAGTATTAGTTTGGAATGCCACATGAACTTTAATTTTAAATAGAGAATACCATACTGACATACTTTCCTTACTCCTTAAATGTCAACTTTTTACTATAGATACCAAGATCAGATGAAAACTTACTAGGTTCAGAAATATACTGTGTTTCTGAAGGATGTACATCTTCCACTTCAGTTCTTGTGATTTTAATTACATGATCCACAACAAAGAGCTTTTGTATCGTTTGCCACTCACTGGGCCATATGAGAGCTATACTGTGCAAAAAAACACAACATGCCTTAAGACACATGGAAATTAAGAGAACTCACATAATCCTTTAGTCTCCTAAACCAAAATCATCAAAATCAATATTTAACACAAAGGGATTAAAGGAGAAAAATATCATTGTCAACAAAGAACAGTTTCTTTCATACAAAAAAATGCTACGACAGCATTAAAACTAAAGTTACATGAATCAACATGGTTAAATCTCAAAAACCTAAAGCGAGGGGAAAAAGTTGGTTGCAGAATATAGTATAATGTCATTTATACAAAAGTTTTTTAATATGCAAACATTATTATGTATGTGTGTGTGTGTGTGTGTGTGTGTGTGTGTGTGTGTGTGTGTGTGTGTGTGTGTGTGTTTTAGAGAAATCCTTTCTGACTGATAATCCTCAAATTCAGAATAGTAGTTATTGAGAGAGGAAGGAAATAAGAGAGAAAAGGACTGGAAGAAAGGATAAGTACCGAGGGGCCTTCGGTTATATTTTAATTGTTTAATTTTTAAACTGGCTGGTGGCATATGTTCATTTGTTTTATTATAGCTATTGTTCTGGCTGTCTGGCATTTAAACAACAACGAAAGAAAAAAGGAAAAAAGAGCTGGGAGGAGAACACAGAAGAAAATATATATTAATTCTAAACTTTCTTAACTAATATTAAAGCATTGATACATAAATAATAAAGTCCTTAACTTTAGCTTTGTCCCAAAGGAATTTTTATTGATGTGTTTCAATGTTCTTTTCACGGTTTATAGGCAAGGTCAGAAGCATCCAACCTTCTCTTATATAGTTACATTTAAAAATTATTTCAAAAGACAAAATGGTGACAGACATCAGGGCTACGTTTCATAGATGAGCCCTTCTGGAAGCACTTGAGTGAATGAGAATTTGATTGTAAGACCCTGTATTTCCAGATGATCACTCAGTGCCATGCTGCCTTCCTCCTCCTCCATTTTCTGAAGCCTAGTGGTTACAGATAAATGACAACCAAAACCCTGTTGATTATGTGATTCTGGAAAAGGAGTCCACCTGGAGACTCTGTAATGGTTACCAGCAGCTTGGAAGGAGAAAGCCAGGCTCAGGAAAAAGAAGGAAGAAACAAAGAGCAAGGTGCCCATAGGCAGCTTCTTGCCTTTTATGTAGAAGCAGTCTTTTTTATTTTAAAAAAAAAAAAAAAAAAAAAAGTGCTCACTCTAGTAGAGTGTATAAAAGGGAAAAAACCCATAATTTAGCCAAGAACTAGATTCTTAAAGTAACTGTGTCAGATGAGAAATTTCCCAATCATTAGAAATAGAAAAACTGCATGAAGAGAAGGAACTCACAGTTTAGAATCTTCTTTGGTCATGGAAGCAAATGTAAACATGAGTCCCCCATGGGGACACAGAAGAGCACTGTTTCCGACCGACGACACGGGACTACATCTTGTTGGTTTCCTACTCAAATGAGACAGGAAGGATCAATATACTTCACTATTGCATGACTACAGACAAAATTTTTAAGATAATTATTTTTAAATTAGAGATATATTTTAAAGAATATTAGCAATTAAATGTGTTTCTTATGGTTATTCATTTAACTTAAAAAAAAAAAAAGCTTTCAGTATATACTAGTAAAAGTAACCAAAAGAGTACCATGATCAGAACCCATGAATTCTTAAAAACACTAAAATCAACCCCCAAAAAAACAGAAACAGAAAAATTTTGGATTCTACCTAACAAACTTCCTCCATTCTTCTACAAAGAACTGAGACACAATGTAGAGGACATCTGTATCCTAGAACAGAAAAACCACGTAAAGATATCCATTAATTCACTGCATTCTGAACCTAAATCTTCAGGGAACATGTTTTTCTATGCACTGTGGTCTTTTTTAAGTTCTATAAATAAAATGGAAAAACACCTCTCTACCGAGAAATAGCAAGCTACAGTAAATCCCCCTGATTAGACAAAACTAAACAAATGAGAATTAGAGCAGCTCTGGGTTGTTCTCCAACAGTTCATCAGGAATGTATGTGTGTGTGGGGAGGGAGGGACTGACAAAAGCCTGAAAAGGGTAAGGTGAATTCTATCCTTGCTGGGGATCATGATACCTCTGGCCAATTACTGAGACAGGGTCTGTTTTTGTCCTGGAACAAATTCGGGAGAGAAGTCTTCTGCTCATTTGCAATCATTTTATGTAAGGCTTCATTTTCTTCCCCTTCTCTTTCTAAAATCTGAAAGAAAATGAAATAATCAACTATCTCCTGCTGATAGCATAGGACTTGCTTCCTCCCCACTCTCATTAGAAGAACAATTCAAGGAAGTCAGTTCAGGGAGGTGGCATGCGAATTCCAGAACTTTCCAGCATAGCGTTCGGTACCTTGCACTGTGAACAGCATTCTTTGTAACTTGGAAACTCAGGAGCCTTTGGAAAGTACTGTTGCAGTTTGCTCCAAGCCTCTTTAGAAACAAGCCTTCTTTCGTTTTCGGATATGCATAACTCCCCTGAGGTCAAAAAAAAATTACATTTGAAGGAAAAAAAAGACTTATAAAAGTCAGCATATAGCCTCCAAAAATCTATTTCCTATACTTAAGAAAAATTTGTAGGTATATTAGCTCTTTCGTTTCTAAAGTGTTGTAACTCTTTCCTTAGTTTCAAAAATCTTTAATTTTTTTTATTGCATCTAATTCTAAAAAAGCCACTTCTTTATGTCTTTAATCTAGGTCTGTAGTTGAAAAATCAGGAGACAGAAATTGTGTGTTTCTTATTTTTCTTCCTGCCAGTAAAAAAAAAGGCCTCCAGGGATCCTAGAGTCTCTGTGCCTGGACAGGGGCTGTTAAACAGCATTTCATCTCCCGCTCACACTCAAATGTCACAATTTCCTACAGACTTTATTTTCTCCTATTTGATTGTGTTACCACTTTACTGAAATCATCCTGAATTAAAATAGTATTTTCAAGGTGGTATGGTGTCCAACCCTCAGGTTCATTCTCTTAAATTATCAATTCAAAGTTAAGCAATACAGCAATGTACTCTACAGTTGGAAAACCATCTCCAGAACAGGATCCAACTGGTTTGCTACTGCCATCCCCACAACCCCTGTAAATTTTAAAAGTCTCCAAAAAGAGGAATATTAGTCATCACCGCCCTTTTTCTTCTTAGAAGGTCATGGAAACCCAGATGGCATCAACCTGCAACCTCAGCAGCTCCACCTGTTTATTGTTTACATACCTACATCTATCTAGCTTGCCAGGGCCTTTCTCTCCACCTTCCCTCTCACTCCATTTGTGGTTCTAGTTTTTGTTGTTTCAGCTGTTCCCGATTGACAAATCAGTGAACTGTACTTATAATACCTACATGGGTCACTATCCTAGAAAACCATCTTTCAGTTTCCAAAGCTCTTTGTTTGTTTCTACCCCCAATGGCCAGGTACCTCCAGGTTTATTAAGAGTAATAAAGCCAGAAACTTTCTAAACACAGTATCATTCTTTGCTTTATGTGTCTGAGAATCAGAGTAATTAATATGCCCAGGGCCACCACAGCTGGTAAATAATGAAGCTGGGATATGACCCAGGTCTGACCCACCTAAACCCCATAATTTCTAATCCCTCAAAATCCATCTTTTTAACTTCTACTCTTCATTTCTTACTAAGCTTAGAATAATCTCAAGAAAAGATTACTTTGCTTTAATAAACTTATAATCAGAGAAAAATAGGTCACAATGTAAAAATTAACTTTCTTTCTGAGGAGGGCTCTTAAATTTCTTCAGAGTCTATGAAAACTTACTCCAACACACCTATCCCCAAACACAATCAATATATTTTTTTAAAAAGATTAGATTATCAAACCCTAACATAGTACATCTTTATGGTGAAAAACAATGCAGCCATAAAAAGGATTAAGGTATATTTCCATGACCTGAATTTTTAGAAAGAACTACAAGGCAATTAAGATTTAAACTGGTTTCCCGTTTTTTCCCTTAAAAAACAAAACAAAACAAACTCTTCCTCTGCATGTTAGTGTTATAATCTAATCTGGGTACAGAAAGGAGAGATAATGAAGGAAACACTTCAACAGGATCCCACAGATATTATGAATGCATACTGCCTACTGTTCTGATGTGCGAGTACTTTTACTTAGTGACTGGCTTTCATGTTGCCCATGTATTACTCATATAATTAGAAAAGAACAATCCAAATTTATTTCTGAAATGAGAAAAATATTTTCCATAAGTCATTTTGCTGCAGTCTAATTGGTAATAAAGTCCTCCACTCTAATTTTTTAGCTATGTTTCTAAATTTAGTTTCATATTATTTTAATAATAGCCTGATCTAATATGTCTGAATATTGTTTATGACCTCACAGTAATTCACTTTTACTTGTGACATGAGTTTTTCGGAATCAGACTTGTATCCTGCAATAAATAACACTGTTTCTTAAATTTGAAAGGGGAAAAGCAACAATTTAACCCATCCTATGAGCAACATCTCTCAATACAAGAGCAAACCAGTCATGAGAGACTTAATTCACCAAACATAATTGGATAACCTAATCCCCAAAGACTCTTTCGGTAAAAATAGAAATCTAGTTAACAATGAGCTTAAATTTTGGATAAACACCCTCCCCCCAAAAATCTAGTTCAAACTGTAATAATTTGGGCCACAGAATGTCAGAAGAACATATAACAAAACAAAACAAAGGCCATCTGCTAAGCAAAAGGTGTTATTAACAAGGCGAGTTATAGTAAGTTATAAGTATATAAAAAGTAAAATGGCTAAGAAAGCCTGATGCATATATAATATCTGCAATAAATGCTAAACTCCATGGCAGTAATAAATCTTCTAATGAAATATAATCCAGTGATTAATTCACATAAAGTCTGTGATGTTAAATACACAACAGGGCTTTAGAAATACATGGAGATTTTGTTATAAAAACATGAAAATTCAAAACAAGAACTTCCAGATAAAAATGTTTTAAAACTGCGTTTACTTTCAGTTGCTTCTTGAAACAGCATTAAACCACAGAAAAAGGATTTTTAAAAAAGATTTAAAATCATAATGCTAGATTAAAAAGAAGAGAGTGGGAACAACAATTTCAGAAGCCTAAAAGCAGATGGATAAGATACATGAAAAGTAAACTTTAAATTGGCAATAAGTCAAGAAGTAACCAAATTTACTATACTGCAGAACTGCTCCCACAGACCCAGACAATGGGGCACCCAGCAGTATGGGTGAGGTTTAAAAAATAAGAGAATGGATTAAAAGTCTATTTAAGAGGCAGTTAAATAAAATGTCAGTCCCACTCCTTCTATACCCTTCAGATAACTGCCCCCTTCTACCCACAAAAGAAGACCACAAGCTCTCAGATGACATAAAACCTAAGGCCATGGCACTGGGGACACAAAGCACAGAGATGAATGAGGGAATGAGCTGAGGTAGGGATAAACATTTCTACACGGAATGCAGATTCCCAAGCCCTTTCTCTGCTACCCCGAAACAGCAAGTGACAGCCACGTCTACATTTTCCAGGCAGGAGAATGGATGATGTCTATGGAGAAATCTGAGCAGCCCAAGAGCAGAAAGTGATGTTGAGAATTCCCCAGTGAACAGCTCCACCAGGGCATCCAGGCAGCGAAGCTCTTAGTCACCAGCCCTCCTACATGCACGTGGCCTGCACAGAGCACCCTGCACAGTAAATGAGGTAGGGCGTGAACCTGGGCAGGTCAGTGTGAGATGTCACCGAACACCGGGGACAAGATCTTACATGCTGCCAGAAACGGAAGGGGAAAAAAATTACACCTGAATGATGGTTTTGGACAAATGGTACAATGAAAAATAGAGCAAGTCCTTCAAATTTTTGAAGAAATATAATTTCAAACAATTATATACCTAGGCAAAACTACCCATTAACGTGGGGACCTTGAGCAAATGACTCTCACCTCCCTATGCCTCAGTTTACTTACTCTGCGATACACTGGATATGACAGTAATACTGACCTCTCAGGGTACAAGTGAGTTAATACCTACACACCCAGAAAACTATAGGCCACATACGTGTGTGTAAACATTCAGTAAATGTCCACTATCATCATGTTAGTACTTCAGTACTAATTACCACCGCCACCACGATCAACACATTTCAGGAATAAGTTTCGAGATAAATTTACTTAGTCCAACATCATGCCCCTGAAAACCCTGACCTCAGGGACACGGTGCACCAACAGGTGATGTCTACGAAAACAGCTCAAATACCAGATAACAAAGTATAGCACCAAAGTGCCACCAAGTTGCAGATCAAGCTAAAGATCTAAAAAATAGCTCTTGTGTAAAATTTCTGCTGAGGAATGCAGCACATGTCCTGAAATCACATTTCAGCTCTGCCATGCTCGCTAATCAAAACTGTTATGCTGAAATGACAAGATGAGACAAGAGGTGGGAAGACAGAGCAAAAGTCAGTGAGCTAAAGAACAAGATGACAACCTGGGTCCTGGCACTATTTCAACCAGTGGGGCGGCACCAAGCGTGAAACTTGGTATTTCACCAGATTCCTCAACTCTCAAAATGGAGGCACTTGTCCTATGTCCCGCATCTATGCTGAGAAGAGCTGATATGACAGCATTAAGAGTAAAACTAACCTACTTTTGGCTATTCACTTTGCCTCCCTCTAATTATTCAATCTGTCTACCACCAGGAAGCCTCGTCTTCTCTCATACTTGTGCTCCGACTGTGCACTACTAGTGCAAGGACACAAACTGGGAAGCAGGCGATGAGACGGGAAGGATTGATGTGCTTGGGATCCAGAGACACGAATCCACATCCCAGGAAGACCCTTCCCCCGCTTCCTAGCTGTGTGGTCAATAAGTAAGATGTCACTCAGCTAGTAAGGTAAAGTGCGTGAGACAATGTCCAGAAAGTCCAGCATGCAAGTACCACCCAAGTGACTATTATCATCAGTGTCATCAAGGACCCTTAATATAAAAGCGCTGGTGTGCATGAGGGTAAGTGTGAGGCATCATATACTGGTTTGTAATGAACCAAAAAAGTGAAGAAAACTAAAATTAAAAATTTATTAGGACCAACAAGAATTCTGAATGTTAGCAATACATTAGCATGCAGTAAGAAATGCACAGAAGTGGGCTAATAGTATTAACCACTGACATCCCAACTTCTCTGGGTCCACTTTTCCCAGGACTGAATTTTTTAAAGGTGGGGAGGGGCTTACACAGTAGAAGCCTTCGAGAAGCAGACACCTGCTTGACTCTCTTAGTGCTAACAGAATAGAAAATCATGTCTCATATATACAACAAATTCCTCGCAAAAAATTGCTTATTAAAAATGAGTACTAAGACCAAATAAAAACTACATAAACAAATACATAGATTAATAAGGATTTGGAAATTACTATTAAGAATATATAGCACAGTTGCTAGTCAATAAATGTCAAAAAAAAAAAACTAAACAAAACATACCCTTAATAAGAAGAAATAAACAAATACTGTTCTTAAAGTGTTCAAACTGGACAAAGACAGTCATGGCAAATAATTGAAATTCTTCCCTTCAACAAAGAAAGCCCTCAGTGTAAAAAGGGACTAAAAGTTCCTTCTCCTCTAAATGTGGAAAAATCCTGAGTTGTTACACACACACACACACACACACACACACACACACACACACACACACCTTATTTATTTATTTATTTTTGCAAGGAGAGAAAAGGTACGAATGGCATTGGCATGAAATCGGACAGTAGAAACTAACAGATAAAAAGGGTAAGAGAACAAAAACATTAGAAACAAATACAGTTTAGAAAGCCAGTTACTCCATCATGGCTGCCATATCAAGGTCTAATCCTTAAGAGAAAGTGTGAAATATTTAACAAAATATTTACCATATGCTAAAGTCTGACTAACAATGGAAGGTTTATGCTTCTGGCTTACCATGTGGACATAGAATGTCTTCATTAAAATTTAATTCTTCCTCTTCTTCTTTTCTTTCTTCCTTTGATTCGTCTAATCAAAAGAAATACAGGTAATAACTGCTCTGGCTGTTATAAGTTCAAAGTAGCAGAGACACTACTCTGCACAATTTTGAACCAAGAAAACTTTAAAATTAGACCCCAATGATTCCTACATAGTTCTGTTAAGAAGTGTTATATTTCT
The DNA here is from genome assembly GCA_004027375.1 of Macroglossus sobrinus. Lineage (NCBI taxonomy): Eukaryota > Metazoa > Chordata > Mammalia > Chiroptera > Pteropodidae > Macroglossus > Macroglossus sobrinus. The sequence goes on from PVKZ01002257.1 coordinate 212,182, forward strand.
TTACCTTAAAAGGAATGAAGAATATCTGAATGGCAGTTTTACTTTTTAAAGAGTTAGGTTATGCAAGAAAATGTGCCTTTTTCAAATTGAAAAATAATTTACATATCCTTCCATTAATTCTAGTCAAGATATTCAGAATACTGTGTCATAAAGCAAGTTAATCATCCACATGTCATGTCATTCGCACCTACTTACTCTTTTAGGGGGTTGAATAGAAAGCTTTAGAGACTAATGCAATAAGGATTTAACCCTTAACAGCTAACACATATAATAAGAACTCTTCCTGTTAACATTTCTCTTCGAATATCTGCTTTTCCTATTTGTCTACACTGTATCACCATCAATTTGTAGTTGTGTATACCAGGAACATGATCAAAAAAGTCTTAAGTTTCAGGAGATCAGAACAGTTATCATGGGTTTTCCAAGTTAAGTACGCAATGTATTTAATATACTTAATATATATAAATAATGTTTACTAAAAATATTTATTAAAAAGTTCAAGTAGAGAAATGGGCAAAGGAAGGACATTACTACATAACTCTCTCTGGTCTCTCCTCTCTCTCTCTCTGTCTCACATATACTAATACAGACAACTTCTCAAATACACGATGATGGTCAACCTCAATAATTTTGAAAGATGCAAGCCTTAACACTCCTAAGTCATTTTTAATAACTCAAAATGATTAAAATTGATGTGACTGATGTACACTTTATATTGACAAAAGCATGTAGAAACAAACCCCCCAATATGCTTTTTGGAGGAAATTTACCGCTATGTATCTGTATATGACAATTATATGTGGGTATTATTCTCTGATCCATCAATTTGTAGGAATTTATTTAAACTCCTCAAATTTAAAAATGTTAAAATTCACAGCTTAGAACTAATAGTGGCTATAGTATTTTTATTTTCTCAGAAAGTAAGGTAGTGATATGAGGACCCACACCAAGTAAAATTAAATGATATAACATGCTTGAATACAGAAGATATTAAATATTTTAGTAAAATGATTAAGAATATTAAAATGATAAATACGTATGTAATTACTAATATTTGGATAAGAAAAATAAGTTAAATAACTGCTTGTGGATCTATGCCTCTGAAATAGAAAGCTGAACAAACCATTAGTTTACATTTTAAATCTAAAAATAGTTTCTATGTCCTAAGTTCCCTTGGTATCTTAAAAAAGTTAAAAGTTGACTTACACAATCTGACTTCTCCCCTTAAGATGAAAAAGCAGAAGTATAAGCTCCTCTACTTGAGAAAAGTGGCCGGTAATTGTGACAGATTATCTATAACCATGCAATTTGCAACAGAATTACCTTTCTTAAAAATTTTAGTGTGGAGCAAAATTAAAATTAATTTTGTGTGTGATTAACTAGAGAGACCTTGCACCCCACGCATGCCAGGTTATAAAGAATTCTTCATTTGAGTTGCTGAACCCTTGCTTAGTATCAACGGCTTAAAAATCCTTTATTTGTTCTGATACAGTCTTGAGAACTTTAGGTTTTTTATGAAAAATTGTCTTTAAAATTACATGGATGAGAATTATACCAATTTTACTAAAAATGTTTATAGTTTTGTGGTATAGTTCACTTCCACCTACAGTTTTAGACGTTACCTTTATTCAAGCTGTTGCCATTCATTTTTCCATTGCTTTGGTCTGCGTCACCATCTTGCTCATCTAGTTGTTCAAGAGCTAGCTGGCGCCAACTGCGCAGGGAGGATTTTCCCACCCAAAATCCATCGTTGCTGAGGAACAGAGAGAAAGTGAAACCATGCAAGTAACGTCCTCTCCCCTTCTTTCCTTATAAATGTCATAGCTAAAATGAATTACACTTAAAACCTGCTGTATACACAATATTTTAAATTTACTTCCTCATTTTGGCCAGTTTTATTATTCCTCACATTTGAAGCTCATATTTTGTTTCCACCGTAAATCTTACCTGCTTCTCCTAACATTTACATTCATGTCAATCACACCAATCAACTGGCCGCTTTCTTTCACTTGATTACTATTCACAACTACATACAGCTGTGCCTTTGAGAGGCACTCACATATAAACATCTATGTCTATATTCAATGTCTCTATCAACCCCACTTTGGTTTGGTCAGGCCTCAGATCCATATCTCTGCTTCTGTCTTTCTAACAGATGGAATACAGTCACAAAGGCTATGTGACTCAGCTTTATTTTTTGCAACAGTGACAATCTGCAAAATTTAACCTGGCTCAGCTATCCACTTCATCACTCTCCTTTCTTCAAAAAATTCCAACTCCCTATTATCTGTAAATAATTAGCTACTTGGTTATTACCTCTTAAAATTTTTTTAGTTTATCGTAAACGACATACACTATGGAACATACCCTTTTACTGTTGCTTTCAGCAGATTATTAACAGTTTTATAATCTTCATTTAGTTGATTTTTCAAACGCAACACTCGACAACGTTCTACTACACATTCCTTACATAGGGCTTTCACTAGAGGCAAGAGAGAATAAGAGGAAATATAGTTTACTTACATAGAGATTTCTGTTAGGAAAATGTTCACAAAACAGAGAAATCACAAATTTTGACAATATAGCAAATTAGCGTTATCTTAACAATGTTATCTACATAAAAAATAAGAGATGAAATGTGTATATGCTAAAACTAGCTTTACCATGAAGTACAATATTTTACAAGTTTTAGATGCAAAATTTCCAAGACCATAATCAAATAATTGAGACACTAAGGAAATCGGGGCAGTTATATATGTTAATTGTTTAAGAGTATTAACTATTGGAACACTTCAAAGCACAAAGAAAAATCAAGGGCCCGATTTAAAACACAGTTCTAGGAATCATATGAAAGTGATTCTCTGAAAGATCTTCTCATTGAACAGTTTACTGATTCTAAATCAAAAACAGAAATTTAAAAAGCTGCACTCCAGATGTGTACGAGAAGGCCTGAATATGTAGTTAAATGCCAGTTTTTATGCAGAAAGTGGTACACAATCAGAAAACAGCATTTAATTTAGGGCAAACAGTGGTGGGGGTGGTGGTTGCACAATCTCATCTATTAGACTCATCTACAGATTAGAAGGGAAGCTGTGTTGCCAGCTGTTTGTTAAAAAGAAAAATGTGATGGGGAGAGGCAACCAGAACCAAATAAGACAGCGGACTCTACGTGGTTGATTGTATTCAGGGTAAATTCAACCAGCTCCCATTCATAAGCTGAATAACAATCTGTAGATCTCACATTGTTAAAAGTCATCATACAGGAAGGCAAGAGATTTGCAATCAACCAGCTCAGGGTTCAAATTCTTTGAAGAGTATTGTATAAAGTAATGAAAATCTACCAGATGATTTCCCCAGAAGTATCCTATTTTGTCTGCCTTAAAGGAAAAGAACAACAAAAAACCCTCAATGAATAGTATCGGTTTATTTTCTAATAGTATAAATACAACATATATAATCCCGCTTAATTTATTAGCAAATCCTTTCTGTTAAGTGTAAGCAACATCTGGTTGAACATAGTTTAGTTTGGTCAGATTATCATAAGGACTGTATGATGAGAACTTAAAGCATTTCTCTCTTCTCTTTTTTTTGTAGAAAAGACACCTCAAATTACCAGTTAGTCTTGGTCCTCCTCCATATCTACTGTAGAAAATGTCAGCCGCATATTCAGATATCCTCTTCATAATTGATATTTTATCAGGATGCAGCTTGTCATGGGAACACAAGCAGGCATGATTATCGATAGGCTTGGTAGGTGTCGATTCATCCAACCACTTTTGCAGCCACTCGAGAGAGACAAATTCATAGGGCTCTGAGGAAGAAAACAAGGGAAAGAGCCTATGTATTCTTACAGCTTTTTAAACTAAGTGATACATTCATTTTTCTCAAAAGATAATGCAAACTCTGTCCGAAGTAAGCAGAATCAGAAGAGTCATTGTTTAGGAAGGATGTTTGATGAGTATGGCACAAAGCTCCATTTAACTACCTCTCTCTCCTGAGTTCAAGGAGCTGGGAACAACAGGGACCAGTCTGCACAGTGCCCTATGAGATCGGCTGGTATTATTAACCACATTCTACCCGAGAGCTATCCACAGAGACAAGTGTCTTGCTTGATAGCAGAGCAGAGCTTTGATCAGGACACTGTGATGGTTGACCACAAGCCACGCTCCACGCTGGCTCACAAATCACACAACCTCATCTCCTACTAGATGTGTTCCACAAATAATTTTCATCAACACTTTTCATCAATATGTGATATATATCTGAAAATTAAAAGGAGAAGCCTGACTGAGTTCTAAGTTAGAAATTAACCTATCAGAAGCTCTAATCGCACTTTTACAAGCCCATTTCCACCACTGGACTTTTTTTCATCAAAGATGATATTGACATCAATTAAAAGATATTTGAAGTTCACACCCAAATCCATATAATGATCTATTCATTACATAATTATGTATTTCAGAAAGTAAGCTATTTAAAACAAATTCCAGGATGAAATACACTAGAACTAAATCATTGTCAATTTTGGAGTTGCAAAAATTGAGATGAAACGAAACACCTAAGCATAAGTTTTAGTTTGGGAAAACAGAGTCCCTGAGTTCCCTAAAAGCCAAAATTAAAGATAAAGGGCCAGCTTTGATTACTTACAAAGAGCTCCAGTGAGTCCCAGCATAAAACATAGAAGAAAACATACAGAAGTTGAATTGATGTATTTGTAATTATGTACTACTTCTGATGAGATCTGAGGGATAGACAATTCAACTCAAAGCCCATTTTGACCAATTTTATACTTCTCTGAGTTCCAAATCCAGGAAACTAACTTCTGTCATTAGTTTAAATAAAACATTTATTTCAATGTTTACCAAAAAAATTCCAGAATTGGTGGATCCTTATTTGTGCTAAAACGGTACATCACTAACTGAGAGCCTTCTGACTGATCAGCTCTGCTGCAGCTACAGAAGAGCTCATGACTGCAAGTTATGACCAGGTCTAATCCAAGTTCTGCCATCAAGAACCTGAACTTGAGCAAGTCACTTAAACTCTATGCCTCAGGTCTTTTATCTGTAAAATGAAGGTAATAATACCTGCCTTCTACCTACCTCACAGGGATGTTGTTGAATGTAAAAGATAAGCTATGTGAAGCATTTTTGAGCTTTTTGGAAGAAAAGAGATATAGAAAAATTAATTATACATTCACACAATATATAAAAGAGGAGACCTTAAGATTCAGTATAGGTAACATGGCTGTGGCATTTCACAATACATAATGATATGGTTAATTCAATTTAAAATACCTCTCAATTTTATTTGCCACTTATCACATTTAATCTAGCAGGGACAGAGTACACTGGGTATCTTAAGGATGCAAAGATAAATCCCTCCTCTCTAAGAAAACAAAATGAAAGTCTTAGTGCCTATCTAATCTTTTCACAAATATAGTTACATAGATTAAAATTTTTAGTAACCTGAAGGCTATCAAAGGAGAGAAAACATGATTGTGACACAGCGACATTCAAGAATTTACCAGGTGTTATTTCCCTAGCAGCTGGAGAAGGCTGACTAGGGGTCAATACCTGCAGCTCCTAACTGAAAAAAATAAGCCATAAGAACCCTGACCTTTACAAGGGAAGAAATCTAGGAAAACTAAAAGTGCACAGAGCACTCCTTGCCAAGGGGTGATCTGTAGATTCAAAGCCCAGGTGACTATAACCCTGCCCCATACAACAACAACCCTCGAAGGCAGCTCGTCCAAGGCAACATTTTCTAATCTCTTGCCAGAGTCCCATAGAAAACTTCCAAGTGAAGCTTATTGTTTTGGTTTTGAGTAGTTTAATACTAATTCAATGTATGAAATGAAGATTAGAAATATCATGTATGGTTTTATAGTAAGAAGAAGGAAGAGAGTGGATTCTGGGCCTGTAACTCTGATGTGACGGCATACTTATTAACTCAACCAGGTTTCCAGATTTGCGGAGCCACTGTGGTGTGCTGGAGGATCCATGGAAGAAAGAGCGACTGGTCACAGAGGTCTTTCTTTCTATTTTCAATCTCCTTTACTATAAAGAGTTGTATTAATCTATGCCCATAGTGTCCCTTGGATTCAGGGTCTAGTACAAGTTAAGGCAGATTCTGCTTGTGGTAAGTGTTCACACTACAGAGGTTTTCTGTGTCAGAGAGAGACTCCTGGGAGGTTCTCAAAAACATTATTATTTGTGATTCAGCAAACCACCTAAGTGTCATCTTCCAAAGGCCTGGATAAATCAACTACCAAATGGGGGGTGAGCACTCTAATTATCAAGTGGGAGATAATGAACTATATAAAATCTCAAGAATTTGACAAACAGGGAAAGCAACTGTTAAAATATTTACTAAAGGGAAATGTACATTTTGATTCAAAGTTATTCATAATTTTTTTAATTCCCAGAATTTGAACTCAAGGAATTTTCTTTTGGAATGATCAAGTCTGGGAAGACTGAGTCACCAAAAACATTTGAAACACTTTACCTAGAGATAATTTAAGATTATTTAGAGATAAGTTATTTCAATTTAAATTAAAAGAGCCAAAAAAAGTTCATGTTCCCAGTGAGACTTACAGTTTAGGATAAGTGACTCTTTAAATAATGTTCTCAAAGAAGATTCAGAAAATGCAAAACAGAAGACTTCGAATGGCATCACAAAAACATGGTCATTAGCTTCGAAATTTTACAACATTTTGGGACAACACGGATCTTCTACTATGTAAATTTACTGCAAAAACTTAAGAAAAAACTGTAAAGCTCATAATTGGTAAAAGTACTGGTAACAGAGCTATATTCTAAAAGCATAAGCACAGGTTCTTTTAGACTGAATGAAAACAGCCAAGAGAACCACAAGTATGCATTAACTGGACACACTGCGTCTTTGGGCTGTGCCATTTTAAAGAGTGGTTCCATAAAGCATTTCACTTCAAACCCAGTAAATCCCTTTCTCTTGTTTAGCGAATAATGAAAACTGTGAATAAAGTTCAAAAAATATGATTTCTAGGTCCCAACTCTTCAGAATAAATTTAGAGCTTTGAATCATATGTTCACTTCCAATCATGTCCAGTAAAATTAAGGTCAGTCTAATTCTTTAGATAATCCCAACCCTTGGGACAAAGTGAGAGTAAAAGGTTACAAAGAAAGGTCAGAATCAAATTAAGATGTCATTTTGAAAAAACTTTTAAGAGCTATTCCTCCAGATTTAGCAACTTATATCCATCTTGTTTATCAAAATGTTATCAAAAAGACAAAAACCACAAATACAATTATGCTTGAGTATTTATTTTCTAAAATTAAGGTTAAATTGCCTCTCTTCTTTAAGTAGGAATTAGTTATGGAGGATTCATGTCTATGAAATGGCAAAGACAAAATATTACAATGGCATGCCAGCCTTAAAAAGCTGAGGTTTCCTTTTTGAAGCACTAGGTAAACTGCATAAACACATACAGTAAAGGGATGAGTTAAATTATGTGGGACAATTCTTGAGAAATTCTTGAACACCATTCTTAGCATGACATTTGATATTAAATTTCAAATTAATCTAATAGCATCATTAAAAAATAGTATTCATATAAAAGAATGCCTGTTAATATTGTGAGGATACAAAGTATGCAAGGAAATAGAATGGGTGAGCTGCTTCCACAGTAACCCAATCACACTTTTCTAAGAACAAGTTAATATCTCACAAAATAGCAATGTCTTTAAGAGTTATATCCAGAGTACTGACCTAAACCTTATAAATTATTAAGAGCTTCTCATTTTTTAAAAAGTACATGATAATAAAAAGTATGATATACATTATATGCTTGATTCTACACATCAAGTTATTGCTGGTTTACACAGCAATTTTATAGTGCATAAGCTGGCATTAATGGGTTATGAGAAAGAGTAAAGTTTGTTCATATACATTTGTGAAATAAAAGAAACAAGGCACTCAATGGCAACAGTGCTGTCCCAGAATATCTTACAGACCAGCTCCAGCAGGTAACCTTTGGTACAGCTCCTTAACCTCTTCATGCTTTGCTTTGCCTTTATCCACACTTTGCTTACGCATCTCAGCCATTTCAATACACCATTCCTCAAACTTGGAATTATCCCGATCTACCAGCTCTTGAAGAAAGGCTGTTCAAACAGAGAGAAAAAAATAACATTTTCCTGTTTCTAGACACAGAATAATGCTGATCTTTAAAGTATATCAAATATTGTCTAAGATTTTGGTGGCAGCATACTTTTGTGGTCTCCCTTTCTGTTAGAGACCTCCAACCTGAAGGCAAAAGTAAACCTGAAGACAGATATTAGAATGAGACTCCCTCCAACTGGTTCACCATGATATCAACCAACCCAAACCATCCAATGGCTCAGAAATGCAACTTCAAAACTGATGGTGCCACAGAGAACAGGACACTATTAGGTGAAATGAAAACTGAAAACTGCCTTCAGGCCAGGAGCAACTCTTCCTTTAAACAAACAAAAAAAAAAATCTAGAAAATTTATAAATAACTGGCTAAAACTCACAAATTCGAACCAAACTGCTCTTTAAATACATGTCTTGACTACCTATAGGATTTATTTTTATTTTTTATGGTGACGTTGGCTAACAAAATCCAGTAAGTTTCAGTTGTACATTTTAACAGTAAGGCATATATATATATTTACATTATGTGCTCACCTCCCTATAGGATTTTTTTAATGGCTTTTACTTTCCTATTGGGGAGGTGGGGGGGATGAGTGGAATAGTTCTTTCTGTTAAAGGCTCCATTAAGTTAAAAACTCACTACTTTAAAGCAAATTTGTGATTATATCTACTTTCACCAATATTTACCATATGCAATCAATCTATATTGCTAAATAAAAGCAATCTGTTCTTGTCACTGACCTTTGTGCATGGTATTCTAAAATATTTGCCTTACATAATCCTGGAGAATTGCTTACCTGGTACTTGAACAGTTGTGTTGGGTTTTTCTTGAGTTTGTAGTCTATAAACCAACATGTATGCATTTCGAGAGCAGTGAGTTCCTTTGCCACACTTGGGTTTACGTGTCTGGGACTTAGAAGGTTCTGCTGAGGTAGGGAAACCAAAAGATGGCTAAATTAGTATGCCTAGTTTGTTTACTCTTTTGCAGGGGCAGGAGGGAAGCAGGGTGCAGGGACAAGGGGGGCCACAGAAAACAATCCCTAAAATATATACTTAAGATACTCTAACAAGGATCTAAAACATTAAAAGACAACACAAATTTAGCAGGTTCTATAGATGTTTGAATCTTTAAATAAGTGTACTATTCTACCCCCGTTGGCTGCCATATTCCATATTTAGAAAATAAGTAAATACTGTTTTTCATGAGGACAAACCTGGAACAACAAAAAAAAGGACTACAACATTATTTTAATGTTAGTCTTAAATTATAAAAATAAATCCGAACTTAATTGCCCATAGAAATAAAATGGCATCTTCAAAAAAATGAAATGAAACATTAATGAATAGAAAGATTAGCTATGCATCTCTATGAGTTCAGTAGCAAGTAGAAACATTAAGTGTTCTGCATGATAAATATACCACATGACAGTGATCTTCAAATTGAGTTTGTGCATTCCAGGGTAACATTCCAAGGGGTATGAAGTCATGGACAGTTCTGAGGAAATCAATTACCAGACCTTCAATTCACTGTGTACTTTTCTCAAAATTAATCTGCCTCAAAGCTGAGGTTTCATTGATGGTTTCCACCTTTCCTTTCTCCGCCATCTATCCCCCACTTTACAAAAGAAAGATATAATTTCTCACCCAGTGCTAAAAAGTCTCATCCATTAAAAGATGTATTAAAAACAAAATTTTTCTGTGTTTAACTTTTAAAATGTATTTAAATTGGTTTGATTAAATATGTAGTGATATTTGTAATTTTAAAAACTTTTTAACAATTTAGAGCTTTATGGTTATAGAAAACTTAGTATATTCCAATACAACAAAATTCTGTAGGGTCAGTGTAATAGAAATACAAGAGAAATAAAAGCATTAAAAATGTCCTGCTATGAAAAAAGACCAGTTCATTTACCTTTGCCAAAATGATGAGGGTACCAAATCTGTTACTTAATTTCATTTGAATACTCTTAAAAGTGATGTCGCAGTTGTACTATTTATAATGTCAGATATTACATTACTTAGTTACTTAAATTTATGATAAATGTTGGATTTTAAAATGTGCAAAAGGAATGCAAATTTGTTCAATAGTCTTATACATTTGAAGACCACTGTCAGAGGGATTTAAAATCTCAGGAGCATGTACAGCCAAGAGGTGGTCAATCATTTGTAACTGAAAAGTGTTAAGACCTAAGAGGTTCATTACTCTGCACAAGTGGAAGATAAAATGATCTCTTAAAGTTCAAGATAGAATACAGTAATGAACGACTAATATATTTAATGACTTTTCTATATTTTTGATAAGAAAACAAATGAAATCTGCAATGTCAGTTGCACATAATAATGAGGGGTACTAAAACACTGAAATGGGATCCTGATTGGCCTGGAGTCTCTTGAACTATTTTAAAATTTAGGACTTCCTATATGTAGCAAAAAGGACAACCTTAACAATGCTTTTAATCTTACAATTCTGACTAAAAATTAGATCAAATAAACTTTAAAGAATATCAAATAAAATCAAAATTAAATTATTCATGATTTAAAGCCATATGTCAATTTCATTCCTAGTAAAAATATCACAATGAGAAAAAATATAAGCAAATGCTAAGAACTTGAAGACTACTTAGGTAACATGGAAGCAATACTGCTGAACGTCTATAAACATCTAAATGTGATTTTAAAATAGAAAATACTATATAACAAGAATTTGGTCACCACACAAAGCTGTGCAGAAAGATTACCCATGTACCTTGATGGCCAACCCCCAATGTCATGCTCCTCCCTGTATGACACCTTGGAAAAGTGGTTCTGATCCACTAAGAAGCACAGTGGCAGGAGACACACACCATTCGCTCATTCATTTTCTCTTATTTAGATCTCACAATCCTAACCTCACCCCAAATTGATAAACATGTAAGAAAAGTAATGAAAACCTCAGCCAAGAGGGGTCTTACTAAAATTGTTTACTCCTTCAAGGGGAAAATGGGCATTTTGCCCTAAGAAAACTGAGGTGATGAGAGGTCCATAGTAGGATACTATTTCAAGAAGTGCTTTTTATGGCAGACCCCATCACTACAAAACAGCATATTCCATCCCACAGAAGCGCTGCTCCAGGGATGGGGATCAGACACTTAACAGGGAGGAGCAGACACTCTTCTTGGAGCAAAGTTCCATTGCTATAGTTATTTCACAAAAATAAATTTCCTGACCCAGAGAAAAAGACTACAGATCCTACTGTACTAAATCCACTGTTCATCATTTTTACCTCAATACTCACCATCCTCTCCCCTCCAAACCGATTAACCTGGTAATTGCAAGTTAAATATTTGCCTTCAAATGGTATTAAAACATGAATTATAAAAACCATCTCTGGAGCAAAAACATTTTTTAAAAAATCAAATGTTGCTTAAAAAAGATGTTCAGAAATTTCACGTGTTTAAGAAATGCAAATATCCTTGATAGTCTACAACAATCTTGGGCCGTAATAATTTATCACAAATATTTTCGATAAAAAAAATTTATATTTTAAAAGGGCACTCACAACTTAAAGGTTTTACCTAGATCTTCCTCAATCCCTAGCTGTAATTTCTTCCCCTCCATCTTTTCTATGTCTTCGTCATTAAACTTGTACCATTCACCAGACTGTGGATCTTTCACGTGGGCGATGTAGTGGCCAGAGTAGGCGCTCACTCCTCTGTGTATGAGGACTGCACTGAGTTCATACACATAGGAACCACCTGGAGAAGGGGGACAGTGAAAGAAATTTCATATAACCACGTGTCTTTTTGTATCCTGAACCTGAACTATAACGAATATGATTCTTTATGTAGCTGATAGAATTCAAAACATGTCACCTTAAGACTGAAAAACAGTTTCATTTTACAAAATTGGACGTCTTAAGCTATATCACCTCTATTTGGACGTCTTAAGCTATATCACTTCTTCATTACCTCTAGCTGGGGCATTCTGGATATTCAGGGCTACAGAGCTACTCTGCTCTTTTTTGTCCTTTTGTATAAACTGGCTGAGCCATATACTGACCAAAAACCTGTTGGTATTTTCCAACTTAAAAAAAGTCATTATATAAACTAATGAAATTTGAATGTAAAACTGTTTATAGAAAAAGGAAAACATAAATCTAGAATGATTTTGCCTTTAGATTTCTTCATGTTTTCGGTTCCTATTCCACTTTAAATAAACAAAACCTACAAATCACAGCCTATATACTATGCAAGTGGTTTATGCAAGGGAAGACTTTATCCATACATCAAGATGTCAGCAAATGAACGAACATTTACATTTTAAAACAAAGTATTTTAAAGTTTGAAAAAGATCTTTTAGATTCTAAACTTAAACCAATTATGGAGAAGAAATTATATACTGTGGGAAAAGATCACTTCTAATATACGTTTTATTATTAAAAATCAGAAAATAAATTTAAAAATTCATTAGTAATCCCAGAGACATAACCACTATTAAAACTGAAACTTTCAGTTTTTTCCTAATACATCATTAACATTGTTCCATTGAATATGCTTCCAAAATTATTTATAATGGCTATGTACAAGCATAACAATATACTGGACCACTCCCATGTTGTTGGACATGTAAGCTGGTAGCATTTTAGGGCCAATATAAACAATAATTATCTTTGTAGTAAAAATCTTTGCACACATCTTTGACAATTTCATCAAATAATTTCCTAACAACTGCAAGCAGTGAGTCAGAAGGTATAGCCAATCACTCATTCAACAAGTAATAAACATACTAGATACTATTTCAAGCACAAAGGATATAGGAATGACTGAAAAGGCAAAGTCCCTGCATTCCTGTAGCTCAGTGGGGGACACAGTAATGCAGATTGATACCTGGACCCAAACCCACCCCAGCTGGAAATAAATATCTAAGATAAAAATTTTTTTTAATATTTTTAAATACACTGATTCACTCATCTACAACAGTTCTTAATAGTATTTCCTAAAATAATGACAACAAATCACAGAAGAATTAGTAGTAACTATTACTATTAGCAAGACATCACAAAAATTTTCCTATCACCACTGTTGCACATAACCAGATTTTATACTCTTCTACTTAGGAATGATGGTAGTTTTGATCAGCCACTGGAATCTGTTCTTTTTTTTGTGCACCTATATGATTACATCACAAATTTGTCTTAGTATTTTGTTAACAGGTTTCAGTTCTTTATATTTAAACAACTGATTTCTTCTGAAATTCTATGTATTTTATTCAGTCACCAAACTCTCAAAGTGGTTTTACAAGGATATTAACATCCCTAAGAAATATGGCAGGAGTTGAGTTAAGAGTCAGGTGCTAACTGTTTAGGAATGAGGATCCCTCTGTCTACAGATGTCTGTATATTTACAGGCTCACTGTTTAAAGAAATGAGTCAATTGTCCATTTACAAATAGATCATCTTTTAGATACATCTTTTCAACTTTGTATGCATATGTCTGTGCAGACACATGCAAATAAGAATACAGAAAAATATAGATACTGGTTGTCTGGGTAATCAGCTACAGGAGGTTTTTATTTATCCTCCTTATGTTTTCTGTATTTTCCAAATTATCTAGAATGAAACCTGAACAATTACAGCAAAAGTTAATTTGTTTTTAGTATTCTACCCATATAAGGTAGTACATTTGTATAGCAAACATTTCAACAGCCTATGAAACACAGGCCTATAACTATAATCTACTGGATTAAATTTTACAAGTTCTAGTTAACAGCTCGAAAATAAGCCAATTTTTATTTCTTTAAAAATTAATTTAAGAGTTTAATACATTTAGTAAACCAATATGCCAAAATAGAATATTCCTACATGTTTTTTAACCTATCAAGTTTATTTGTAAATATCTTCCTTATTCTCTTTATAGTATGAATTGGACAAAAATATAATAAATTTAATAACAATGGTAAGAACAACTATTGAAAATCAAATAGTGGAGGCAAGGAAAGTGCTGATTTTAGATCTAAATTTCCAGCCCTGGTGTAACCACTAATCTATCAGACTTCTCTAATTTGAAACAATCACCTGAACAAAGGAGGCAGGAAGCAAACTACTATATAAAGAGAAATACAGCTACGTTTATTTGTTCAGCCAAATTTAACAGTAATGAAGTCCAGTAGCAAAATCTGTAGCTGTTTCCTTCTTCTAGGGAAGTACAAATTTTCAACCACAGTACTGACAGAGCATCCATACATTTTATTTTTTATTTTACTTTTTTGCATTATACATTTTAAAGCTTAAATATTTAACACATCGCTACCCAACTGCCCCAATAATTTTTCTTAAAGGTTTTGTTTTATGGCTTGTTTCTACAGTAAGCTGCCTCTAGAACTTTGTTACGGAAGGAGACAGTTTATTACATAATTTCTATATTAAAAATTTCATAAGCAGTAAGATCAATCTTGAAAGGAAAATCAAACAGTCCTTCCAGGAAGGGCAAGGTGTTTGTTTTCTCTGACAAGAATCATCCTGTTTGCTAAGTGAAGACTGCCAAGAGAAAAAGCAGTCAATTATTTCTTGTTTAAACTACTTCACAGCGTCCTAGAACTTATCAGTGGTCACATATATCAAGAATTACAACACACATATTGAAATTACGCTGCCCAATGTTTCTGATAAATTGTTAAAAGAAAAGAATGTAAATGGAGGCAGCCTGGAGGCTTACTCTGAAGAATTACAGATATACTATTCACACTAAAATAACAGGTGTGGGTTCAGGAACAGTGAAATCTTTTTCATTTTTTATTCTTTTAGACACTTAATTATGTAGCTATTGATGAACCATCCAATCTTTGTTATGTTCTTACTCATAGAAAATGGAAGTAACATCTCAGCTCACCTAAAAAGCCATTGTTCCCAGAGATTAGCCAATAAAGTTTAGGAGTACTATTCTGTATTCATTACAGGCAGATTACACCTTACAGTCTCTGAACATTTTAATATCACATATTACCTTTATGTTCCACATAAGGCTCCATATCCAAATTTTCTGAAAAGCCAATGTAGGTATTCAGCTTTTTCTTATGTCCAGTTTGCCTAACCAAGAGGAAAACTAATTATATTTATATTTAAAACAATCATAAAACAATGTATAAGCTCTATCCAGCCATTTTAATAAACTAGATAGGAGCTAGGTAGATTTCATTTAGCAATCTTGCTCAAATACCTATATAAGTAAACATAATACTATGTTAGAATTGGCAAAAATAATCAGTTAAAAGGTATAAATTTAAAGTGCAAATTCCAAATATTTCTAGACATTTTGATTTAATTACAAAAGAAAACCATGGATGCTCCTGATTTTTTATAGAAGAAATGGACATGTGCAAACATCAATTTTAATTATAAAAGCTATATTTCCATGGGAGTGGGGAATATTGTAATGAGTAGAAATTTTACTCTAGTTCTCATATAGTAATACAGAATGTCATGGCAATTCAGTTTCTACCCAAATGTTTGCTTTTCCTTTGCATTTTAAAATAATTTTAAAAATAAGGATTCTCTACTTTTCTAGCTCTCAATTTTATATGGCTGGCTTCTTTAGCAATTTTGTGATAAAATCATAAAATACTGGCATTTCAAAATGACAGGCTCCATTTATACCTTTCATCCTCAAACCTAAAGTTTCAAATTATAATTTTATTATCTTATCTGTCTACAGTGAAATCTGTACATATTAGTTCCCAATGAGTAATAAGCACCAGTACTCGTACATATTTACCTATCAAAGACAAAACGCATCAGCTGTAAGTTCAGAGTGCAAGGAAGGCTAAGGAGTCGGATTTTCCTTGTAGCATTCTGTTTGCTTTGACAGTTTTCACAAAAGTATCGATTGTCTCCCTCTAATCTTTCTTCCTGATAAGGAACAAGACATATTAGTTAAAAAAATTAGAATGTGGATTTTTAAAAAGTGATCTAATCTCTGATGTAAAGTATAATTTCATTTTAATAGCTCCCAAACTGTTTAAAAGTTGCTAAAAATAATGAAGGACATCTAAGATAAAAGGCACTGCTTAGCAGTAACATTATCAATTTGTATACAATGATTTAAAATTGATGTGCATCTTTCCAAAATATAAGATTTTTAAAGTACTTATTTTAGGTCCTTTGTCCTGATAACCTCACTTCTGGGAATTTTAAAAAAGTGGGTTTTAAAAAGAATATTATATGTACTCTGATGCAGCAAAATTTAAAAACAGAGGAAATGGGTGCAATCTACACATAAGCACCAGAATACAGAATTATACATACACAAAATTTACACACACAGACAGTTAAAATTACTAAACCACATTCATGAGACAAAGCTAAAAGAGAAGTGCAGGAAAATTTAATGTTCTACCTAATGGTAGTAGTTTATTTTTAAATTCTTCCTTTTTGTTTCGGTAATAGCTTTTTCATATAGATTACTGCAACACGATACTGGCACCATCACTTTAATCACTTGGCTCAAAGATACCACATTCACCTGTTTTCCTCTTAAACTCACTGACCAGTCCTCCTCCTCAGCATTCTTTGTCAGATGCTCCCATCTCCCTGATCTCTTAATGTTTGAATGTCCCAGGGCTCAGTCTTCAGTCCTTGTCTCTCTCACTCCCTTGGTGACTTATCCAGCCCTGACTTCTCCCCTAACTATAGGTTCTCAAATGTAACATGCCCCAATACAATCTCCTAATTCCTCTCCCAAACCTGCTCCTCCCATAGTCTTTCACATCTCGGTTATAGCAATTCCATTCTTCCAGTTGCTCAGGTCAAAACCTTAGTAATCCTTGAATCTTCTCTTTCTCTCCATACCTAATCTGCAAATTTTATCAGCTCTACTTTGAAGATATATCTAAAATCCAAACATTACTTACCACTTCAGCTAACCCTTGGTCCAAGTCATCATCAACTCCCCCTGTCTGCCCTTGCCCCACCATCAGCCTATTCTCAAGACAGCACCCAGAGTTATCCAGTTAAAACAGGTTACATCACTCCTATGCTCACAACCCTCCGACAGCATCTCATCTCATCTCAGAGTAAGTGAAACTTCTGACAAAGGTCTACCAAGTCCTATCTGAAATGGTCCTCAGTTACCTCTACGACTTCATCTTCTGTCCTTCTCCCCTTGTTTATTCACTTTAGCCACACTGAACTCCATCTATCCAAAACATTCTTCTCCCAATCCTCTCATGGCACTGTCACCTACAATTTCCTAATTGCAACCGACCTCATCCTCATCCCTTCCACATTCTCTATCCCCCTTCCCTGCTTTATTTTCTCCATAGTACTTATTATACTCGACACACTATATCTTTTACGTATATTTACTGTCCATTCCTGGTCCCAACACCACTATATTATAAGCTGCTTAAAGGCAAAAATGTTTTGTCTTTGTTATGGTTATCCCCAACAGCTGAAACAGTGCCTGAACAGTAGTAACCACTTGACTGATAATTAGCTGAATGAATTCAATAAATGAGTACGCCAAGCATACTAAATAGTTGTGCTAAAGGAGTAGTAGTATAAAAATATTTTAAGAAAGCTTTATAAGCTCATCTATTATGGTGTGTGTGTTTTCCTCCTTGATAACAAAGGTTTCCTCTTAGCTTTTCCACTCAGAACAAAAGGGAACCACTTCCAGATCTCTACATAAGCTTACAGATAGTATAAAAACTGAGTGGCAGGGTTGAAGAATGACCACAGTGATGTATAAAATACTTACATTCAACACATTCTAGTTCTCATTAAATGAAAAGGTAAATTAATCTATGGTAACAGAGCTTAGATTTCCTTAATACTCTACTATCGCCAATCATTACACAATAAGATTTTACACATACATAACATTACATATTAAATGACTTGAATAGTCAAAGACTGTTTTAAAAAGCAGCCTGCTTCAACACTTTATAATTTACAAAGTTTCTTCTAGATCATTACATAAACAGACACTTTATATGTAGAAAAAGTTGAAATAATGTATTTATCTATTAAATCAAAAAACCATTCAGAATAGTATTTAACTGTTAATGAGCAGAAATAACATATACACCAAAATTTGAATACCTTCAAAAATTCCGAGATACAATCTGTTAACTGTTTGTGGCCTTGGATATTTAACTCCAGTTCATAAAACTTTGATAAAAGCTTAGACTCTCTGCCACACTGATTGCAACTATAATAAAATAAAGTGATAAAATTAACATCAGAGTGGGAAAAACAATAAAGTTCTACTGTATTACACCCTAGAAATATGGAAAGCATTTATTACCTAAGTTCTCCTTCACAGAAATTGTTTATACTATGTAGATTTAAAAAATAAAAACAGAAGGTGATTGGCGAAGCCATGTAGTTTATGATTAGGAAAGTTTTTAAGAATTATTTTCCATTTACTCTTAGTATTCTACCTGGCTCCGATCTGACTCTTCTAGCTGACACCACAGCCGTAAAACAAATGGTTAAGAGCTCAACCACACACAGTTCCCAACACCTGGATGGGTTCAACTGCAATTATCAAGTCAGTTGTTTATGCATTCCCATGGCAATGTATTGCTATAAATATTTCAGGTCCCATGATAACCCGCTAAAGCTATAACTTGGAACTGAACTGAAAATTAGATAACACAAGCAACTGTCTTACAATAAAATATACCATGAAAAGCTGAAACACACTTACACAGTTACATAAGCATATTCCCCACAGAACTGCTGTTGGACAATGTTCCGCACATCTGGATTCTTTTGTTTAGACAAAGTATCTTCCAAAAGAGACATAAAGAGCTTTGAAAATTCTTGGGCATCCTACAACACAAGTGTGGGTTAATAAAAAGAAAAATCATATCTTGCTTTTCAACTTATGGTATAAATAGTATAAGTATTCCAGAAACTATCTGTGCTTTGAACCAAGCATTTTCCATTAGTTTGTGCCTACATATGAATTTTCAGAAATGAGATCAAGGAAAATGTGCAATATACTGAACAGTAAATAAATATGCTAATTCAAAATAGAAAAAAAATAATTTTTAAAAAGCATTTCACTTCATTTCCTTCTATAAACGTTCTAAGAAATGCTTGGATAACTTTTTATATTTAAAAAATATCAAAGCTTCTTACCTGCTGCTGCCCTGTGTCCAAGCCCAGGGCTTTAACGAATCCCGATGGATCAATGTATCGTCTGTTACTGTTTTGCAACAAAGCAAACAAGTACTGGAGATGCTCACAAATTGTTTGAGGCTCATAATCTATTTAAAAAAAAGTTTGTTTTTCAAAAACTGCTACTTTTTAAAAGACTTCCTTTTCACATGAGAACATAAACACCCTTACATCTCAACTATAGTGTGTTTCATTAGTCTAAAAACTTTAAAAGAAACAAATTAGTAATCATATCTTTTCAAAATAAAGAGGCAGCCATGGCTGTCTATATGCATCCCCAAGGCACAAGGCTATACACACAAGACAACAATCACAATCATGACTAGCTTCTAGAGTGTCAAATCACAATGAAACATCCATTCCAGTAATAAAGACTATATTTACCATTTGCATAAGGTGGTCAAATACTTTAATATAATCTCATGACTGTGGACTTGCCATATATAGAGCAAGCAACAGGAATCTCAAGCAGATATTCAGACCTGAATGAAGATTCACTGTTAAAAATTCTAGAATTTTCAGGTTGCAAATTTTAGTTAGTTGGGGGAAGGTATGCAAATAGGAAGCATAAATCTCAAGGGCTTAAAAGGTTTGAGTATTATCTTCTTGCCAGTTATCAATTTATGACCTCTCAGGTCCAAATCCACCCTTTCTTGCCTGCTCTGTGATAACAGAGTTGCAAATATTTCTCCTTTGCCAGCTGGCTCGAAGTTAAGTCTTGTCAGTATAGGGCACCGGATGGTTGGACTGTGCCTATTTCACCAGGCTCCAGCTTTCTAAGGACTCCAGGTTCAAACAGACAGCAGCTTCCCTCGGCACCTTCTCCAGTAGCTTCAGTGGAATGCCCCTGGTGAGGCTCTTCCTCTTCAATGACCACCCTGTGAATGACCTCCTGGGCACCATCTCAGGTCCCTTCACAGGTGGATCTGAGGCCCAGCATCTCTCAGTAGACAGCTTCCAGCATAGTCCCCCACTGGGGCACCTTTTTTGGCCATCCAGTGAGCCCTGTCAGTGGTCTCTCCAAAGAGGTCTCGGTCTCAGGTCTGAGCAGCAGAGGTCAGGGACTCATCCGTGGGTGTTCTTTCTGCTCCAGGGGTAGTGGCTGCTCCCTATGTCTGCTACTTCTGTATTTTTTCAAGTCTTCTTGAATTCCACCCAATTCCCCCATTATTCTAACTTCCTGTTAATAATTCTCTATGCTTTCTCTGTTCAAATTATTGTATAGTTTCTGTCTCCTGATTACACTCTGATAGTTTATCTCTTTACTATCAATTGTGACTTTCAAGAAATTACTATTTCATTTGTAAAATAAAGATAAAAATCTTACTTCCTGGGGTGCAAAGGCATTGCAGGCTTTTAAAAGCTATTCAAGTTAAGTTTGTATCTACTCCAACCCTCTTATTTTACAGGTTATATATTCTGTAACATCTTAAGTAACTCATACTCTGCTGCTGCTGATTTTCTTATCTGTAAAATAAGGGAGTAGCTGAGCTAGAACTCAGATCCCATCATTTCCAACATAAACCCTTTCCACTCTACTGCACTGTGCCTGTAAAGATAACACCAGAAATGTACATACACTCTTATCAGAGAACAAGGTGATGAACTTTGGTGAAATATTAAAATTTATGTTTAGAAAATTTTGAAAAATTTCTTGAAGACAAACATTAAAGCTACAATATCCAAAGACCATGGTACATCACTTTATGAAACAGAATTTTAGTTTTCACTTATTATTTAACTATCTTCTCATTGGTAAACTTATACTTCAGTGAAGCAATGCTAAAAATTAAAAACGATATATTTTATATGACTCACCTTTTACATACACTATACCTTCAATAGTTAACACACTATCAATCTAGATTTAAATAATCGGATCTATAATTTTTGGGAAAACAAACTTAAGAATTTTTAAGCTCTGTGTTTTGAAGCAAAGATTACCATTAATAAGGACCAAGACTCTAAAGTATTACCATGGTCTAGAAGGCTGCGAGAAAATACAGGGCTTACAAATCCTACCTTTTCTTCCTCCGAGCAATCAGATCATATAAAAGGTAGCACAGGATTTACAGATGAAAAAAAGAGGTGAAAGTTCCCAACGTGGCACTCCCAAACATATGTAACCTTAGACACTCGCTCTTTCCACTATCACCCCCAACTTTGAGAAGGAGAAAAATTTGGTTCATTCCGTGAAAGTTCCATCTCAAATAAAATAATCTCTATACAAGTTAATAACAATTAGGATTAGCAGTACGCATATTGTGCATGAAAAACTAAGTAATTCTGGTAGAAACGGTTTGAAACTGATTCTGTCTAAATCTGCAACAAGCACAGTCACACATTAGTGGCTGATTTTGCCAAGGTTGGTGAATTTAATCTTTATTTTAGAGGTTATTGTCTAAGTGAGTTTATTTGAGAACAAAGACAAAAGATTGGCGTTACACTGAAGTATTTATTAAGTCTCTCAACATAGGCAAAAGAGTAACCTTGTCTACTTTATTGCAAACACTAGAAATAGACTACAATCACAGCACATTATATAAACTACAGCTGTAAGGTACATAAGAATAACCAAATGTATTTCCTTCACTAGAATATTAGCCATTTTGTATATAAATGATAAATATGTAGAAAAAGAGAAAAACAATTTTGAATCCTAACAGTGTTTATAAAGGACCTAGCACTATGCCTGGCACATAAGGAGCACTCAAAAGTAACTTCCTCTCTTTGGTTGGTTCAGAAGTGACCTTGCTGTCAATATATGCAGAAGTGAGCCCTTCCCACACCATCCCCACTGACCTTTCTCTTCTTGGATGCCATCTTCAATCATGTAGTCGCTACAGGTACTTGGACACAAGTATAGAGCCTGCCGAAGCTCCAAGTTGAGAAACCACACTTGAAGAAACGTGTTGACATAACAAGTAGCTCCAAGGTTAGTGAGGCCCACAAATGAGTTCTACGAAAATGAAAAATTTACAATTATAAAATAAATTTCCTTTTAAATAAATAATAATAATAAACATTTTTTAAATTTCAGACTAAAATTTTTGTTACAACTGTCTCAACCAACATGGTACAAACACCTTAAGCTTCTCTAGGCCAGGGGTAGGGAATTATTTTCATGAAAGTCCCATTTGGGTTAACTACAGGATCGGAAAAGATTAGGACAACGCCAAAGCTCATCTCTAGTCTTCTGTTCACCTTCTAGTCTTCTGCAGCCATTTAATCTAAAATGACAACAGTAGGCTCTAGGAAAGATCTGTTTTGAACATGGGCACCTAAGGTTTGTTCATTTGCTATATTCTTAAACTCACAGCATTCAGAAGAATGAAAAAAACTCAACCCTATTGATCTGGGAGATGGGGTACAAGGAGAGTTGGTCACAACTTCTACCAAAGATAAGACTGACAATTTCTGAACTTACAAAGAAGCATTATTTCTAACACAGAAAATACCTAATACAGTTGACGATTCTGTAAATGCCAGGCTTTATGATTAGGAAATATTAATGTATACTAAAAAAAGTAAAATTATCTGTTATATACGTAATATATATCAATACAAGCCCAAGAAAGCAAAGTAATATGATGGGGGCTTGTTCCCTTGATTTACTACCTCCGTTAAAGAGACTTTAAAAAGTTCAAAATAAAACACGCAACATTAAAGCAAACATAGAATTAGCATTTAAACCAAAACCATTATTTAAAGGCTCACTGGATTACACAGTTACCTATTTTAAAGCAGACCATAAAGATCTGTTCCAATTCAAGTTTAGAATCTTAAATTCCAATATTTATCTTAAAGCTACACAGGTTAACTGAAATGAGTAATGGTTTCTGAATTAAGCACAAAATGAAATGAAAATAAAACAAATAAATATAAGAAAACCATATAAATCACTTTAGTCTAACCAATATACTGTATACTTGAAACTAATTAAAATGAATAAATAAAATTTTTAACATGTCACTTTAAAAATGACGGCTTACCTTTTTTCTCCTCTCACAATTGGGATCATCAATGTTATGAAAACTATTTTCATCTATTTCTCCTAACCAAATATGCTCACCAATCCCAACCAAGCAATTCGGATTTCCTTTGCAGTTTCGTCTGTGAATAAAATACATTTTACTTTAAAAATACCATATTCTGTAAGAAACATGCAAATTAAAACTATAATGAAACAACATTTTTTATCTATTAGATTAGCAAAACTGAGAAAGTCTATCTCCATATTCAGTTTGTGAGGTGGTGGAAAACCAGAACTCATTTACTGCTGATAAGAATGAAAACTGACAGGACTCGTGGAGAAGAATTTTGCTATCTCTCACAAATCTACATATACGGCTATTTCATTTCTAAGAATTCACCCTAAAGCTACATCTCATCCGCGCAAAAACACATGCTCTAGGTTATTCCGTACAGCACTGTTTGTAATTGCAAAATACTGGAAACAATCCAAATAACCAAACATAGGGGATATGGTATGCACACATAATGGAGTACTATGCAACTGTAAAATAAAAAACACAAGATCTCTGAACAGATGTGGAGTAATTTCCAGGATATACTAGTATGCAAAGTGCTAAAGACTTAACTATAGTATGCCATTTTTGTGTGTAAAAAGATAGGTAAATAAAATATCCATGTGTCTGCTAATTTGAGCAGTGAGAAACACAAAAAGGATAAAACTAATGAAATTGGTTACCTCCTGGAATAAAAGTAAAAACAGGAGAAGTGACATTTTTCTGAACATACTTTAACATACACTATTGAAGTCTGGGCTCATGTGAATGTCACACACATAAACACAGGATAGGGGAGCCCTAAACTGAACACAAAGAGAAACATATTTCAATTGAATAACATATCCAGGTTGAAAGAGGGGCTGGGGGAACTAACCCAAGCAACTTGAACCCAGTCATGAGAAAGCTCATTTAGTAGTGTCCTTAGGCTAAAGACAAAAGGAACAAATGCCAAGCTCTAACAGCTTCTTTTTCAGAGACACGTGTAAAGGATTCTGAACTTTCTGTACATTCTGCAACTAAACAAACAAGAAAATATATAGGGGACAAAGGGAATCAAGATTTGGAGAGGACAGTGATAAAGAAAAAAGGGATGAAGGATAAAATGAACCCTGCAGTACTGATTAGGAATGAGAAATAGAAGCCAAAACTCACAGGTCTTAATATATGGAGATAGGTGGATAGGGGTACCAGTTAAATACAGGGCAGTAGTTATCGAAATTTCAGATGAAAGACATATTTACACTAAAAATGTATTGCTGTCTATTCGAAGTTTAACTTTGATTGGGCAGCCTTAGCAGGATGGCTTTTTGTCCATAAAAGCAATAACATGAGCACACCTGGCAAACAGACTTTGATTTCTAAATATTATCCACTCGAAGAACCCAGTACTCCTTGGAGAAATGGCTGTGGTCAAGGATTGGCAGAGAAAGTACAAAATAAACATAAAACAAGTTTCTGTGCCCCAAAATTAAGGATGTGCTCAAACAAAGATGGGGACATGTTAAAAGGACAGCTGAAAGGGAGCTCCCAGTGGCCAACTCTGGAACAATTTGAGCAGCAAAATAAATAACATAGGATTTTAACTTACTGAATAAAGTATGATTCTAGTGAGATGAATGGATGGGTGGTGGGATGGGGAGATGAGTAAGATGGGCAATCTCTTCCTTACAGAAGAAAGCCAACTAAAAGACAGAATTAGGAAATCACCATTTGTCATCTATCAGAATAAAAGAATCAGGAAAAGAATCTTCAATGGTAGCTGGTGTATGCAAGTTTGAGAAGTAATAGAATATTTACATAGTCTCAAAGCATCTCAGCACACGTTTATTAATTACAAAAGGAAAATATTAACTGAGTGGAGAAACCTGGCAGATACCACCTTAACCAAGTGATCGAAGTTAAGGTAGCCAGTAATGGGTCTAATTGATAGCATGCACCTCCTTGTGTGATGCTCTAAAGGGAAACATCAGCTAAAGCCAAGTTGAGAACTTTCTATAAAATAAGTGTCTTGTACTTTTCCAGTGTCAATTTCACAAAAATACAAAAAAAGACTGAATAATCATTCTAAATTAAAGGAGACCAAAAAGACACAACAATTGAATGCAATGTATAAGCTTGACTTTCCTTTAATTATAAAGGACATTATCAGGTCATTATGTTCTAAATATTTCAGGTTACCCACTAAAGTTTTACTGATAGCAGTGAAAAGACTGGAAACACAATAAATGACCAATAATAGGAAACTGATAAAAATAAATAATATAACCAAACAATGGAAACTATTGTAGTGGAGAGGATAAATTTTTAATATGGATACAAGGTGCAGTGTTTAAAAATGGGTGTGATAGGCCTGTTTGTTTAGATAAAGAACACAATATAAACTGGAAAATCATCTCTAAAGATGTTCACCTCTGTACTTGCTAGCTGCAAATTAAAACTTTCTATGCCCTCCATCACCTTTTATACCTTTCAGACTTAGAACTATGGTGTGTACTACATATTCCAAAAATAAGTACTTGTTTTTAAGGTTCTGCTTAAAACATTCTTAAACATATTGTCTTCCTGGCTTTAAAAAATAAAAATGAAAAAAAGTTTTGACAATTTAAGAGCAGTTTTTGTCAGGTTTATGTCAAAGCCAAGTTGGAAAATAACTGACTAAAAAAGTAAAAGTAGGGCTGATTCTGTGGAGGAGGATCCAAAAAGAGTTATCTTTTGTGCCTATAACTCATCTCTAATAGGCAAGGATTACTACAAGGGAGCTACAATGCTGACAGTAAAAAAAAAAATCATTCCTTTTACACAAAAGTAATTTTTCTCTTCTATCAAGAGATGATATAAACAACCAACCAAAAAAAAAAATCTGACTCAACAACTGGGGAAAGTAACTCAAAAACTTTCCTTGGAATAAGGGCAAGAATTTACTAAGAAGGTTCTTAAAAAAAAAAAAAAAAAAAAAGACAGCAGGATTGGACTGTATACAAGGGCCTGTAAGATAGAAAAGGATAACGAGAATGAAATTGTACTTCTAAAGCAAAATAAGTAGGTACCCGTTCTTTCAAAACTGCCTATCAAGGTATAATATCACGTCTCATGTGTGCTTTCTCCTCTTGGACAGAGAAGGTGGTAAGACTTTTTCATTTTTCACATGATTTGGCTGGGAGACAGGCCCTCTAAGCATCAAATGCACACATCATCCTCTCAGAAATGGGTTCCAGCGGAACTGTTAAGATTTTAGTCTCCTGTTCCTGACAGCAAAATAAGAGAGAAAATCAATTTAAAAAGTAGGCTCTCTTGTCCTCACTTTTCCCCTCCATACAAAAAAATCATGTGTCCTTAGTCCAAAACTGCTTCAAAAAAAGCAAATACAAATACAGTTAACTCCTGAACAAGAGTTTGAACTGTATGGGTCCACTTATATGGTGATTTTTTTCAATACAGTACAGTACTGTGAATGTATTTTGATTTTCTTAATAATATTTTCTTTTCTCTAGCTTACTTTATTGTAAGAATATAGTACATAACATACAAAATATGTGTTAATCAACTGTTTCGGTTATCAGTAAGGCTTCTGGTCAACAGGAGGCTATTAAGTTTTTAGAGAATCAAAAGTTATACAGCAGATTTATGACTGTGTGGGGTATCAGCACCCCTAACCTATCCACTGGGGTAGGGGAAACAGTGAGATAGAGAAATTTAAAGGAGATGCTACTATGATAAAAGAGATGAAAGATGAAGATCTGAAATGTAAGATAACTGCAGAGTTGAAGAGATGGTGCAGAGTGGAAATCAACGGTACCTGTTAGTCATCATTTTTGTGGGGAGTAAGATAAACAGAGAAAAAAATCAGGTTTTTATGTATGTGGTTTAATTTTAAATCTTTAAGTAAGAATCACTGGTAATACCTTTGAGAATATTCACATCTAGAAATTCATAAAATGTTCGTTCACCTAACAACCTGATTTCATTTGAAATTCTGAATTCTGATCAAAAGACTCTGAGAGAAAGCAAGCATGCAGCAAACAAGACAGACACAGCACTAGGTTCCTGGCTAAGCATCTTTCATAATGTGCAGTTACCATCCCCAGGCAGATTTGCTGGCCCTATACCTGCTCTTTTAAGAAAGAGTTCCAAAATGGGGAGATCTTTCACCAAAAAGGTTTATCCCTTTCATCCTTCTAAGATTCATGCTGCTATGAAACATCTGGCACTATTTAAAAGAGGTACTTTCATCCAGTGTTCAATGTCTCAGGGTAGGTCGGGGCGGGGGGAAAAAACCCAAGCAAATTAACTATTAAACCAATGTCAATAAGTCCTCTAGTAGAAATACAGCTCAGTGAGTGTCCAAGCACTGTTTCAAAGATCACCGTAGTGCACCCTACCAGACCTTTGAAGAAGGCCCCTGCCCATCCTCCTTCCACCACATGATTTCAAATTGAAAAGAAAAAAAAATTTAAGTTACTCACCCCTGCTTGTCAAAACAAAGAAAAGCACTTCATGACACCTCTCAAACTCTGGGAAGGTATTCTCTGCCATGAGATAAACATGGTTCATCTTCATGGATCATAAGTTTTAAACAACTATTAGAAGAAAATTTATTAAATCAAGCAGATTATGACTAGAATACAAATATTTAAAATAAACCCCCTAAAAGAATAATCAGGAGGAATTAAACCCTACCAGATACTGAAACATAAGGTAAAGTCCCCCAAATTAAAATGTAATAGAATAAAAAGTTCAGAAACAGGCCTAAATACATATGGCAATTTCGCAAGGAATAAAGGCATCCAAATCAGTGAGTAAATATAGGTTTTTTTAATAAATGGTGGTTGGGACAACCAGGCAGCTATCTGGAAAAAGATAAAGTTGGACTCACTTCACAGTATACTTCAGTACAAATTCCAAATGGGTCAAAGATGTAAACATTAATTGGAACCATAACAATAACACAAGAAAACAACAGTAAATTCCTTTGTAATACTGGTATGACAAAGGCTTTTCTACGACTCAAAATTCAGAAGCCTATAAAAGGAAATATCTATTAATTCAATCTCATAAAAACTTTCTGCATGGCAAAGAAATCCATAAGCTAAGTCAAAAGACGATGATGAAAAAAAATCTGCAACTCATGTCATGGAAATAATCTCTTAATATATAAAGAACTCCTACAAACTGATAATAAAAACTAATAACCCAGAATAAAAATGGGCAAAGGACACAACAGGCAGTTCAAAGAGAAATATGAATGGCCCATAAGCATGAAAAGTTGCTTAATCTGTCATAAGAGGAATGCAAAATGAAACTACACAAGAGACATTTTGTATTTGTAATCAACAGTGCAGTTTACCAAATACCCCTTTATCCCTCTCTCCTCCTCCTAGATACTTTTTGGGTGGGTGGGACCATCAAACAAGCTCTGGCCAATGAGTTGTGAGCAGAAATGATGCCTGTGATTCCAAGACAAGCATTTAACTGCTGCCACAGAAACCTTCCAGAGAACTGACCATGTTTCAAATGGTGGCAGCTACACAGGTATCCAAGTGACAAGGATGAGTCAGCCTCCACTCACCCTACACCAAGTTTATTATAATCTTCATGTAGTTTAAGCCAGGTATATACCTTTGTTGTTTTAAACCATTGAGAATAGGAGTTATTTTTTCCCACAGCATAACCTAGCTCTATCCTGACTGATACATTTTGTCCTGCCCATCAGATAGGCAAAAATCCAAAAAGTCTGACATGGTTGTGAGGAAACAAGCAATCTCTCATGCATTGCTAGCAAGGTGAAAAAACAGAATAATCTCTATGAAGGGCAATTTCCAATATATATCAAAATTACTCATGCTTTTATCTTTGACACTCTGCTATTCCATGTGGGTATTTATTCTACAGATTTACCTGCACACATGGAAAAACAATTTAAAATGAAAGTCATTACTGAAACATTGTTAGTAACAGCAAATACAGAAAAGAAGCCCAGTGTTCATTTACATAGAACTGGCTAAATAAACTACAGTAAATCCATTCAAGAGTACACAATGTAACTATATATAATGAGAACCAAAGGGAAAAGGATGCAAATATCCAAAGGTACATGAAAGTTGATAGCAGCTTTTATTTACAACAGTCGAAAACTGTAAATGATACAAGCATTCATCAACAGAATAAACAAATTATCATATATTCCTGCCATAGACTACTGACACATGGTTAATCAACCCTTGAAGCTCTGCCACTTAACAAAAGTAGAATATCATCATTTTCCCCAAACCTCAAAATTTAGGGCATACTAATTTGGGATTCAAAAACTGCATCTTATGAAAAATAATCACTATATCCAAACTCTTATAATTAGCATATTAAATCAATTGGCCTAAAATTCCGGATTCTATTAGGGAAAGGGAGATTAGTCAAGCAAAAGGGATTTTAAAAAGTAACTCTATCTGAAAATACTATGAATCTACTTTAATAGGATACCTCCCAAATTGGTATTAAAGAAAAAATGTTGGGGATGAGTGCTAACTGGTAAGTCAAAGAATTTTTTCCTATCTAAAAGAATTTATTTAATAATTAAAAGTTAAAAGTTCTTCCCCGCAACAGGGGGGCTGTTCTCCAAGGAAGATGATTTGAAATGTTTGAAGTTTTATTCTCTTTGGGTATCTTCCAACTTCACTAGTAATCAAAAAATATAACCATTCACTCATGAAATTGACAAAAACAAATATAATGCTAAATGACAGCAAGGACAGAGACAGGAATGTTCCTATAACTGCACAGAGCTGGTGGGAGCAAATCTTGCAATAGTAATGCATATCAAATGCCTTAAAAATGTTCATGCCACTTTTACAATTTTTTCTAATAATCAGAGAAGTAAACAATATTAATTTGTAAGGATGCTCAGAACATTAAAAGAACTTAACTAAAAAGAAGAGGAGGAGGGGAAGGAAAGGAGGAGGGAGAGAAAGGGAAGAGAAGAAAATAGCAGCCAGGCAGATAAATGCCCAACAGGAATAGAGTTAAATATTCTGGGATATGTCATATGGAATATTATGCAATAATCAGAAATTACTTCTGTAAACTATATAATGTCCTGGGGAAATAACCTTAATATTAAATTAAAAAGCACCTATACAAAATGCAGTTATAACCTTTTATGTACATATAGAAAAATAAAAAATTATATTAAAATATTATAACCCTGTTCTCCAGTGGTGGCTTTTAACTGAAATGAGTTCATCAAGTCAGCATTGAGATCAGACTCCTTACAAACTTAATGTAATTATCTTTTATTTTACCTTATTCATGCTTCTCAAATTACAGTGCACACTGGTGGATCATCATACACACACAGTCATAAGAGAAACATACTGTGCCATCCTGGAACCTAAATTTCAATTAGTTTCACTAAAAACTATCATAGACATTTCTTTTAAAATGATGCAGAAAACAATAATTTTTAGACCAAACATGAACTTTTTTTTTTTATTCCATTTCTTTATAAGGCTGTCCCAAATAGAAGGCTATTTTTTTTCTTAATAATTAGAGCAAAATGGCAGAAGCCGAGGGAAATGAGGTATAGAGGATTTGCAAAAAAAAAATAAATAAAGGGTCTCTTTGCACCAAAAGAACATAAAATGAACATAAAAGAATGTTCACTGCAGATTTATTCATGATAGCCAGAAATTGCAAAAATTATAAATGCCATCACCAGTAGAAAGGATAAAGTATATAGTAACCGAATGGAATACTGTGCAGCCCTAAAAATGAACACACTACTGCTACCCACAATGAGGATTAATCTCACAATGTTGAGCAAAAGCCAGACACAGAAGGAACTACAATGTATAATTGTATACAAAATTCAAAACAGGCCAAATAATCTATTGCATCCAAAGTCAGGGTAGTGGTTACTTTTGAGAAAAAGGGGGATGATACTGATCAGGTGGAGGCAGAAAATGGGAGGTGAGGGTGTTCTGGAATTCTAGCAACTATATAATCTTGTTGGTAGATATAGGATCGAAATGTTTCCTTTGCAGTAATTCATCCAGTGTAAATCTTTCAATTTGTGTATCTTTCTGTACATAAAAAATAAATTTTATTTAAGTACCATTAGAAAAAATTTAAGAGGAATTAAGAATGTCTTGCCTTATCAGATATTTTTAAAATATTATCTAGTAATTAGAACTGTGATCCAAGTACAGGGATACTCAGTGAAATCAACAGCAGAGAACAGGGCTGAGAAATCCAAATTCCTATAAGAATTTGTCATATAATTAAGGTGGCTTTTTAACTAGTGGGGCGCGTGTGTGTAAGACTATTTAATAAGTGGTTTAAAAACTGATTAGCCATTTTGTAAAAAATAAAATAAAGATGGATCCCTATCTCACTTCTTAAAGTTAAGTACTAAAAGGATAAATATTGAATGCATAAAATGAAACCATTGGTACTAAAGCAAAACATGAGTGAACACTTCCAAAATCTTGGAGTTAGGAAATCTAGAAACCATAAAGAAAAGCACTGATAAATGTGACCGCATAAAAATATGGGTTTTAATGAGCTAAATGGGGAAAAAAGTCAAAAAAATTTTGGTAAAAAATATCTTTAATAGAAATATTCAACAAGCTCTTGAAAAATCTAAGAAAATAATAATCCAAAACATACAATTCACAGGAGAAATATAAATAGCCAGCAAATTAAAAAGATGTTCAATGCAAAAAAAGGCAAATGAAAATAAGATGTTATTTTTCACTAATCAGATTGGTGTCTGACATAGCAATGTCAGACATTCCTGGGGTGGGAAATAAGGTGAATATAGGTAGCAGTGTTAAATGGTATGTGACATTTATCATCTACCAAAATTTAAAATGGTCATAGCTCCCTTTACCTCAGAGAATCCTCATCTTTCATCCTAGTGAAAATGTTGACTCAACAAAGATAAATGAATAGGGATGTTCACAGCAGCATAGATGCAGTATCAAAAACTAGAAACCCAAAGGTCCATCAACAGGGAACTGATTAAATTATAAGATATCTACCTCTACACAATGAAATATCATGTAGCTATTAAAAATAATAAAGCACGAATATATGCACTAATTTGGGAAAAAAGATATATCATCAAATAAAAACAAGTTACAAAAGTATGCTGTGACACTCCTTTTTTTGGAAAATAACAATTATATTGTTTGCTTATATCTGTCTTCTCTCTAAAATATGTGTCGCATGAAGGAACTTTAACTTCTGGGTCTTTATCCAAGAATCACCCTAGAATACTACCAGTAGGTAACAAAAATATTTGTTTAATAAAAAATACTTACTCCAGCAAGGCATGTAACAGGCATCCAATAGTTATTGAATTTAACAAATACAGAGCAAGAAAAAAATCAAAGAATAGTTATACTATCTTAACAATGGTTAGCTATGAGCCTGAGAATAAGGAGGGGCTTCACCTGCATTCAAAATTAAGGACAAAGTACTCTTAAAGAGTTAAGTGTGCCAGGCAGCAGAAAAATACAGAACAATGAACAAGAACAAAGACACAGATTGCAGGGAACACAAAACATCTATTAAACCAGTAACATGCATTAAATTAATTTTTAGATTTAATTTGTATTTAGTAATAAAAGTACAGCATGCAATGAAAATAAAACAAGTGATCATCTTCTGCCAATAACTGTTAACTTGAGGGTATTATGCTACGTGAAAATAAAACAAATACCACATGATCTCACTTATACATGGAATCTAAAGAACAGAATGAATGAACAAAAAAGAAACAGACTCAGAAACACAGAACAAACTGATAGTTGCCAGATTGGAGGGGGGTTGGGAGGAAGGCTGAGTGAAAAGGCCAAGGGACTAAGTGCAAATTGGTAGTTATAAAATAGTCTCATGTGAAGTACAGCACAGGGAATACAGTCGATAACACTATAGTAACTATGTATAGTGTCAGGTGGGTGCTAGACTAGTAGGGGAGATCACTTCGTAAGTTACATAAATGTCTAAACACTACCAGGTGCTGTAGGCACAAAATATATATATATATTTTTTAAACACTATTTTGTACACCTGAAGCTAATGCACAATGATATTAAAAAATACTAATAATAACTGTTAAAACTGGGTAATGAATACATAGGGGTTCACTGTACCATTTTCTACTTCTGTGCATGTTTAAAATTTGCGATAATTAAAACTGGGTCCTCTGTTTTGGTTAGAGGACCCAGGAAAGTTAGCAAGGAAAAACATACCAATACAATTAAAGTGAGAGAAACTGTAAACCAACTGAGAGAAAGGTGTCAATGGAACATTATCAATGAGGAAGAGCTTGATAAAAGTTTAAAAGTGAGGCCTAGCAGTTTTTTGACTGGCATGACACTATCTAGAATGCATTACATTTCTGTGAAGTTTTAACTTTATAATAGTCATGTAATGAGAACAAAATAGACATAATACAGACTTAGAAAATTCATATCAAAACTTTAACTGTCACAAAAAGAATTAACATGGCACCATTTTCCACCTATCAGATCAAAAAGTGTAATTAACATAGTGTTCGTCATGGTTGAAGAAACAAGACATTCTTACACACTGACAGAAGAAATGTAAGGTAGAACCATCATTCCAATGGGCAATTTAACAATATGGATTAAACTGAAACATGTACAACCCTTACCCACCAATTTTATTGCAAGGAACTTACTTGACTATTATCTTCACCGTTAGGAAACAAGCCTAGTTTTAAGAATTAAGACAAAAAATACTTGCAGAATTCTGTGGATATAGAATTTAGTACAGACTGCTTTCATCCTGTGAATGTTCTAAGCAGTTTTGGAAATATAAATATGGTCTTGATTTATCTATTCATCGAATATGTCTAAATACCTTTCAGCTTTGGCATCTCATAGCAAACTGTATTAAGTATAAAAAAAGATATTAATGATACTATTAATTTAATTTTTTAATCTCTTCTTGCTAAGAGAATGAATGCTTAATCAAAAGGAAAAAGTAAGTAGGAAAAAAAGCATTTTTGATATTTAAAT